>JAUZND010017784.1:0-20802 GCA_034780555.1 Coelogynopora nodosa | reverse complement strand
TAGGTTCATTATAGGTTCATTGTAAGTTCATTGTAAGTGCATTGTAATTTCATTGTTCATGTTTACAATTTTCAGTAAAATTATAACGATGCTATTCCGGTACGTTCTCTCTGGTTCCTTTTGTTTTTATTCTATTATACCTATCCCTGTAAAATTTTAATTAATGTACATGTTTTGTTTTTACTGAAATAGCCCTCAAACTTTAATTGACTAACTTTAAATTCGACGTTTTTATTTAAAGTTGAGTAATTAGTTCTTTCTTTAGTAATTCGACCTTTGTATTTCATTGTTCGGTGATATAACATATCTATTCAATTTTAACTAATTTAATGTTCTTTCATATTTACATCACATTCGTTGTGTCACTTTATTCCATAAAATGTTGCTCTCATTCTAGTTTTATAATTATGTATAATGTTAGATATTTTAACAAAATTGAAACGTTTCTACTACTTAAATAAGGAATATGCATTGTACAACATAGCAACATAAAATGCATCAATAAGAATTAAAAAGCTATTCATGTTTTTCACCTTGTAACGTCTAATAGTAAAAAAGTGTACACGAGAAAGAAAAAAAAACATGTAATATTAACGACTAAGAACAAACTTGATTAAAATTCGCTTAAATGTGAAGACAATAAAAATAACCTTTACAAGACAGGCAGTCGAAGAATCCAAGAATATATAAGTTTTTTTAAGTATATTATGAATTTTTGTTCTCGTGATAAGAAAATGCGTTACTTTCGCCGATTGAAATATTTTCTTCTAACCCATTGGCGGTGAATGAAAGACAACGAATAAGAAACATTAATTAATAACGTCAATGTTAAATATTAAATTTTTAATTATATCTATACCAATGATCTTAATGGCTATAACATATAATGTCCCAAACCAACAATAAATAATTTCAGCGAATAACCGAAAAAATTCCACGAGAGCTAGAACTAATATTAAATAACTAAAGTTTTTTAGCAAACTCGAAAACAATTTTGTTAAAATAATAAAATCATGGACGATAAATGCATACTCTAATGCCAACATCATCGATAATGAACGTCAAATATACGATACGTTAAATATATCTAAATTTGAAAAAAGAATAGTAAAATAATATTAAAATTTTAATTAATTGAGTAATATATAATGTAGAATTTAGTTTAGTATTGAACACACGCGTACATACAAAGCTCAGGAAATGTATTTAATTAAGTTAAAATATAATTTTTACACTTAATATCCAAATCAGGTTTTAAACAGATGTTAAATATAATTTTTCTTGATAAGTGGTCAGTGAATTATAATTTTGTAAACATTAACTAGAAACACTTTATCGTCTCTCAATTATATCTGAATCATTTCATGTTTAAAAATGAGAACTTTTGGCAAAGAAATAAATAATTTTTAACACGATATATATTAATTACATCTTAGTAAATAAACTCAATTAGCAGTAAAATTCTTTTAAGGTGATGCCTCTAATTAATACAAGAAATACAACCAATACATATATATATATATTTATTCACAAAAAACAAATTAAGGTATTTAATTAAATTTACTTTGGCTTAGATAATTAAATACTGTTATTAAGCATGAACATAATATATATATATATATATATATATTGGTATATTGGTATATTATAAATATTTTTTTATTAATTGATAAATTATCCATTGCCTAGCAAGTTAACGTGTCAGATAATTACACCACAATATTTCTACATTTTTGCATGATTTTGTAACAAACTGATTTCTCACTTCATTGATTTAAATTTAAATTCCCTCCAAATTACACATATCATGAACATTTATTTCCTGAGCTGCCTATTAATTTATATACGAACATATAAATAGTATACATAAAAATATAACTAATGCCACAGATTCCTGTCGTCAGATCAGGCGAGATCAAGCAGGTTTTAGATAAAGGTCGCTGTACTCGGTGGATAGGTTTCTGGACATGCAAGTTATTCTGAGACATGGAAAGTATATCTGTAGCACTTGGTGATTTGCAGCAAGAGGGATATTTCTTTACTAGGCTCTTGTCGGTTTCAGTTTGAAGTTATCAAGTTAACTGAATATTTTAAAGGTTTTTACAACAAATGTTTTAATTAAATATTGTATGAATTTTTCATTAAATAAATATTCAGTTTGTAATAGTACTTAAATATTTTATAAGTAGTAAATAAAAAATATACTACACAAAATGAGTTTAATCAATATGCACATATATAACAGCAATTAATTATTTGCTTAACGTTTATGAATATTCTAGTATGTGATATACAATTCAATATTTTTCTGAAGATAATTTAATAAATCTTTTTTCTCCATCATATTCAATATTACTAATAAATTATAAATTTAATTTCTTGCAATTTCTATCATCTGATATTTAAGACAAATTATCAATAATGCTAATAAGGGTATGATTGCATACAATGTATGCAACGCATTTCAAGGTGTCATGAATATTATAGTCATTATACGTATGCAGAATTTTACAGTTTAATTAACAAATCAATGTACCAACTCCAAATGATTTTTTAGATAAATTAATACTTATAAAGTTCAGACATTGACATTCACATGTTCTGTCCGAATTTAGGAAATCAATTAACCGGAATAAAGATTTTGATTTTTTTAAATAAAAATAAGTTTTCTGCATACGGTGTCCGTGTTTTAACTAATAATTTAATTTAAAACAGTAACCTATATAATATAAATATTATAAATACTCCTGTAATTTAATATTAACTTACATTATATTATTTTCGAATTTAGAAATTTTAGAAGATATAGAGAATATTTTGTTTTTAGTAATCTAGGCATGAATAATTCACATACACAACTAAATTTATTATATAAAAAATTGTATTTGTAAAACAATGATACAATATAATATATATAAAAAAATAAAATTGATAAACTATAAATATATTAAGTTATAAGTAATTAATTTAAACTGTGAAATATTCTTTTAAACGAAATCAACCTTATCTGGCTTGATAAAGCCTATTGTCTAACCGAAATATTGATATTAAATATATTTTTTTAATAACTGATAACAATTAATTGTCTAACTAACTATTTTACCTCTATGTTATAAATTGATTCTATCAATATATCCATTTTAAAAGCATTAATTGATTTTACATTATTAAAGTTGCGATCTCAATGTTAATAGTAAACGCTGAAGTGAATACACACAACGTTGTTATTATTATAGATTTGTAGGATATTATGTTATAATACATTTATTTTTTCTAAATAGAATACGTTTCAATATACTTTATGTATTAACAAATGATTCATGTAATCTTTATACATAACATTTATCAGAAAATAATATTATAAAATTATAATATAATAAAAAATTCTTAAATTAAAAAATGCTTTAAAAAAGCAACATCTGATTTAATCAACGAGTATACAAATCTTAAAGTTAATTTTATCCTTAAGTTCCTTTTTTAAAACTATGTTTGATATTTACTACATTGTTTAATAATTTATACTAACCAAGAGAATATTTTATTTGAAAAACATATATTCAATTTACTATTTATTTTAAGCGTGATAAAAGCAAAATGACAACACCAATAAATGGGATTGATTATTTCGGTTTTATAAGTTTTTTTTCGGTTTAAACAAGTATCTTAATTTAAAAATAATAGGAGACTTTTTTAAAATTGAAATCGTTAATTTTATTTATAGTGTGCTCTTAAAAGAAATTATAACTTTAAATGTTAATATTAATAATTCACGTATTTGATTATTAAAAAACTTGTCTGTCACAAAAAACCTTTGAATGATACAATAGATGCCAGTAGTTTTACTGGTACAGTTATATTAACGGTAACAATCTCGTAACAATATACAACCGCGTTATATACAATTCTTGTAAAATATTACATACTTTGTAAATTAACAATTTAGAATACATATTTGACCTAAGTGCATTCTTAGTGCGGATGATATATGTTTTTGAGAGATCAAATGTGACTTTTTCAAGATCAAATACAATGCTATGATTGATATAGATAGATGAAATACGAAAGAGTAATCAACTGTGAAAGATCTTTTGCTTCACTACAGTTAACAACTTTTATTGGAAATAGTTTGTTAGTGCACTTATAAAAATTAATCGATACATTTCAATTATACGCATTTTTCAATTTGTTATCTTCTAATATATTCCCATTTTCTATCTTCTTTTTTATTCTCCCTTTAACTTAAATGTTTGTTCTGTTGTATTGGATTCGCATTTTGATTATCATTACTTTCTAATAAAAATGTAATGTTATTGTTATATAAGAGTTACAATAATCTAAATATTTATTGGAAAATTATAATAATTATTTAAGTAAGTAAGAACATTTAAATACACAAAAATATCAATCTGAACATTTGATCCGATGAAAATATAAAAAAGTTATATTTTATCATTTTATTTTATAATCGAGTAAAATATAATTATATGAGTTAGAGCATAAACAACTTAGCTTATCAGGAGCTACTTGTATTCCTTTTATATTAATATTATTATATAATCATTTTCTGAGTATGTATTTTGTTATACAAATATATTACATTTTATATCTTACAGTTTTGTATATCATATAAATTCCATATAATATACAATAATCGTAATATATAAATTATAAATTATGTTTATCTCATATTTTGAACCTAATTAGTTCTTGTTTATTCAAATTTCAGAGGAAATACAAACTAGTATATTATTTATATACTTTTATATTTTATACAGTAAATACTTTTGAATAAATTATAATAATAGTTAAAAAAATTAACTCTAATAAAGTAAACAATTTTATATTTACTGTGTGATATTGTCTGTTACAATCAAAACGGTGTTCTATACGACACCGATAAGGATCTGATTAGTCGGAGAGCCATTCTAGCAGCAAAATTGGTAAAGGCAATAAAATATGTTGCAATTTAAATATTTAAAATTACAATTACTTGTTTTTGGAAAAAGTATACCATATTAGTAGACTTCGTAAATTGAGAAAAAAAGAGTGGGAACAATATTTCTAGTTGAATATAACGTATATACGGTTCCTCCACGATCTATCAGTTATTACAACACTTGTAGTATATTTAATTTTTAATAATTTAAAATGTCACGATCATTAACAATCAATTAACGATTACTTTGTAATCTTTCATATGTGTATTAATTCATTATTACGTAATATAATATTCCTTATAATTTGAACTTGTTAGATTTACAAATTAGCTACTAATTTCACTCTAAGTACTAAAACATAAATAAAACATGTTAATTTTTAGTTAGTTTAAATATATTCGTGATAAATACCTAATACATTAACAATAAGAGTTCGCGCTTAGAGTAATTGTATATGAATGTTGTTTCAGGAATATATTTAAACCATGAATTAACATAATATACTAATTTCATAATAACGTCGTACGTCCTAATTGTTAATAATAACTTTAAAAATTCGCTTTAGTTTATTGAATAATGTTTTATAATATTTCACCAACTTAATATACATGCATTTTATTCAACCAAGAGTAACAAGAAATGATGGATAGTGTATTTTCCCTAATTTTATTATTCAAACATTTAGTCAATTTTATTAATAAAATAGTATTTTTAATGCAGAAATATTTTAATAACTAATCGACAGCTTTACACATTATATAACGATTGTCAATCCTCCGTTTAAAAAAGAATAACTATTTCAACAACTGTTAAAAAATGTTCACTTTCGAAATCTATTTCAAACACTCTTTTTTTAAAATCAAGTGCGCAGTTTACCGCAGAATATAATTAAACTATGTAGTATCAATTGTAGTCAACAAAATCATGTTATACATGCTGATATGTTATGTTTATAAAAGCAAGTATAGAAATAACAATTAAGTGCACACAAAACCCGCTTGTTATAACAGGAATGTTATGTTAAGATTGTTACTATTTTGCATAATTAATGCATATTGAGTGTGCACAAATGCCATCAGCGTTCAAATGAGAACTTTCAAATATTATGTTAAGCATAGAAAAGTTTCAGAATTAGAGTTAGAAAAAAATTATTTTGATTTTAATTCAGAGAGAATATCATTGAAGTTGACAGTTTTTTGTAAAAATTTTAAAACATAATAAGATTTACATTTACATTGTTTTGATAATTATAAAACTAAATTATAATATTATATATATAATATACTCTCATAAATAAATAAAGATGTTGTAATTTAAAATAATGTATTACTGAAATTTATTATTTATTGCAAAATTATAATTTCACGCATAATTTACTTGAAATATATTAAACACTAGAAGAATATATTAAAATGGTCACTTCATAGCTAATTTATGCCAAGGTATGCCAATTATCTTCTTTCTATAATAGTACACTTGACAATGCAATTATAGAAAAATGTCTACAAAAATACAAACATACTAAACTTAAAACAAGTGCCACTGTTTACTTGAACTCATTTTATCTATCAACTTTTTAATTATTCCTAAAGGGCCTTCTTCAGTTATGTAATAAGGGATGACTTTACATCACACTAGTACCAGTATAAATGTATTACTAAAATTAATTTGATTGGTTATATTGATCCAAAATCTTTTTAAAACGGCATTTATATCAGATTTTTTTTTTAATTATACCATTTTATGATTGAAGTCTATCTAAATAATAATATAATTAACATCATAATATTAGTGCACTTTTTAAAGAAAATTTAATAAATTTTCAGTGAGGGAAATCAAAGGAAATATGTTGTGACTTATCTTATTATACCTATATAATTAAAATAATAGACAACACAAAAGTGTGTAGTATTTAATAAATTACTCCAAAAAACCTTGTTGTGCATTACATTGGGATATCTTAAATTATTAGTGCTTGATTTTAAATTATTCTTATTTTAGGTTTCTTTTGATACTAAATAAATTAGCGTGTCTATTTTTTTCTTTTAATCTACGATAACTTTATTTTACACTCAGCACAATAAAACAATGAAACAATATTAATTTAAGGGATTATTAAATTGCTCAGGTTATGGCTGAATATAATTGTAATATTTATTCATGAACTTGTCAAAGCTTCAACATTATATTGTTCGACCTTATTAGCAGAATCATTATTTGAATTATAATATTTTGATATTAAGATTATTTCAATATTGTATGAATAAGGTATGAGATATACGATATATCTAATAATTTTATTATAAATATGCAAATTATAAAATTATAAAAATTATATATTTGATTATACTTCAAACATTTTAAGGAAAATCTATAATGTATAAAATTTAACATTTAAAAATATATTTTCCCTAAATATGCCTACATGGAAACGAAGTAAACATAGTTAGAGTGATCAGCAAATTACATAAACATGTTATCGTAAAAATATTACAAACGCCATATTGATTATCTTAGAAAAGGCGTTTTATTATCTATCTATTTAACAGTGTTTTCATTTTCTTTTTACCATTAGTGGCAATAATTGTATTAAAGAAATATATAATATTTTAATGGATTTTTTATTCTTTCTAGATAATTTTTGTTTGTATATTTTAGTTCACCTTCATCCTTAATAGTATCTAGTTAAAATCACTAACTGAACACGTAATATTATTATAATATTGTTCTTGGTTTATAGGGAACATTTTATATAATTTACTTTAGAAATATAAATCGGATTTTTTAAAAGTTTGTTAAAATAATGAACATACATTTCAAATTGTTCATGTACTTAATAAAAATTGACTTGGAGAGAAATTTTGATTTTAAATTAATGAATTTACATTAGGTTCAAGGAAACGTCTTTCTAAGTTTTTATAATATTTTATTGAACATTATTTAACATTTAGAAGTTATATTTATTATCTTGGTTTCTGTTTTTCTATTGGAATCTATAATGTTTTACAATGTTTTTATTTCATTTATTATTAAATTTGTTGATATAATTACATTTTGTAAAAATGATGTTTATAAAACATTACAATTTTTATTTAAAAATGTAATAATTGTGTTGCCTGCTATTTATTTCCAAATTGTGAATGACTTATGTTTTATAATTTTTATTTAAAATTTAACATTTGAAATTATTACAACCCCGGCTATACCTTATAAGTGCAAAATAATTGTTTTTTAACATTTAAGTAGGTTAATAATTCAAATCTTTTAAGCCACATACTAAAGTAAAATCGTGCAACTTGAATGCATAGGACAATGACATTTGTTTTGTATTTTTTAAATTTTCAATTAAACATTCATGAGAAAGACTATATTTCTTTTCTGAATAGGAACCTGAGCTACTCTGGCATTTTGAGTCAATTAAGGCATCTAAGTATTTTAGATAATTGGGTGGGTGTATTCAATGTAAGAAGTTGGATAGAAACGAAAAGGGTCTTGAAGTCAAAAGATGGCCATCTTGTATGCAAATCACTAATTGAAGATGAGCGGCATTGCATGATGTAACATTCCCTATGCAAAATTTTTTGTTGTAGTTCATTTTTATAATTATATAGGCGCTTTCTATACATCGATATTTTTCAGTTAGTAAAAAAGTAGTGACAGCATAATCATACAAATATGTTAATATTACCTAGTGAATTTGTTAAAAAATATATTATGCATACATACATACATATTAACTTTATTGATTATTCAGGTATTACATATCCACTAAGGAATAGGGTTGAGACGGATACAGAACGATGCCTATATGAGAATAGTTATGCCTCGAAATGCTTTCTGAATATGTAAATATCTAAATATATTCATAATATAGCATGTTTTACGTGTGCACTAGTAAATCGAGAAAATATCGAAATGATGTTAATACCTATTACTTATAAAAGTTTAACATATTAATAATATAATAATAATATATATAAATATAATAATAAACAATTTAATTAAATATAAATATCAAACAAAAAATAAGAAGAGTAATACTTGACACACTAAATGTGTCGTTCTTGGGCTACTTGTCTACACATGATTGATGAACTAAACAATACCAAAACAGCTTTATGAAAAGAGTTTTGTTTGAATATCACATGGCGCGTTATTTATAAATCTTCCTGTTGTTATGTATAACCGAAAGATTTTCAAATACAACCTTTTACAACAATGTTTTATCTTTCAAAAAAGTAATTATCAGTCTACTACAATACACCATTGTACAAATGTGAAAAATTTATAATATAGAATATTGGCTATTCCATATAATATTATTATATAGGAATTCATTAAAAAATATATAATTAAAACAATTATGTTTTGGATAAAGACTAAATTGTATAATGTTAGCTAAATGTTTAAAATTGTAGATCATTTTAAAATTGACGTACATTCTATTCATATTAATGGATTTATTTTGCATTAAAATATTATCTGAATCTAACAACTTACATAACTTCACCCAATAACTTAATCATATACTTATATTTTCTTAAAGCAGGTTTTAAATTAACTGTAGTGTATTAATTATATTAGTTATTTACTTATTTGGGTTTTAAAATAATTTTGTTTGTTTTTAGGTTAATTACAATGTTTATCAGTAATCGATAATTTACTGATTTCAACAATAAAAACTTGTATTCTGATACATTGCAATCCGCACTTCACATAACATTTATTTAAACTTTTTATAAATTTAATATTGTTTAACTTTCTTACAAAATATAGTTTAATTTTTTTAATGTACATTCTTTTTCTGTATATTTGGTTTTATTATACATTGTATAACCTTATCATACATTATATATGTTAGCTGTTCAATGTATTAAGAGTGTTTGTATGAACACTAAATGATCTAAGATGGTATAGAATACTCACTCTACTATTTTCATGGTAATTGATTTTTATATTACTAGCATCACTTTAACCATTAATAATTAATTAACTAATAAGTAAATTACCCATTCTTTACTATACAACTATATAGAAGAAAATATGCTTCTCAAGATATGTCCAGATTTATAATATATAGGATTTCACTGTGTAATTTTATATTATGCGTGTATTAATTTATTTAAAAGTTTTTTGATGTATTTGTGAATTTTTTTTAGTATCAGAAAATGTTTATTCTAAAAAGTAAATGAAAACATTCCTTTCTATTTATTAACACTGCTACAAAACAAACCAAACTTGAAAATATAAAAGAACCATAAATTATCAAAGCGATTGCCTAATACAGTTGTGGCATATTTCTAATAAGTATCATTATAATTATGTTGTTTAAATGTATTTAGTATGAAAAAAAACGCAAGGATTAAATAAAGAATTGCTTGTCTTGTCTTGTTTAATTTGATTAATCATACTAAACTGGTTGTGTTCCGTGTTCTGATTTAATTCAAGTATTCACCAGGATACAACAATAGTAACACAATTTTATAAAGAAATTTTTATTTAGAGAAAAACAGCAATTAGAAACAAACTCCAGAATGGTCAAACAAAATTATCTGTTTTCACATTAAACCACAAATTGATCAACTAGAAACAGAATAGATTTATAAATAATTATTTATGCTGAATTCATTAATATTAATTAATAATACATTTATAAATTATACAGTGGAGGTAACCACACTAAGTTGGTGGATTTTAATCCTTCAGTGATATTCTACCGGCTTGTGTATGACCACTATTACTATTCCCATAGTTTTTCACCTTAATAATTCAATAGTAGAAAAAACAATGTAAGCTGTAGCAAAGCCCTTAGCCAGACGGAGGCAAGTGTCAATAGAAAAAAATAGCCCCCTTTTAAATATTATATTTATTGAAACATACACAAAAATACACCCTTTTAATTAATTCCATGAGTGCTCCTTCATGGGATTAACATGTCCTCTCTCATTATGGATAAGGCCTTGATCTCTTGTTGAATTGGAACAGTTTGAATTGTGTTTACATACGGAACTTATATTATCAATAAATTTAAACCAATGTTTATCTTATTTTACTTTTTGAATATGGTGACCAAAATGGCGCATGTCTACATATGACAAATTATAGGAATAAATGTTTTGAATAACAAAGGGAAAATTATAATAAAGTGAACAATAAATACATACTGACTCTACGGGATGAAGTAGTAATACATCGTTTAAGTGAAGTGCACAATATCACCGGATGGATTTTAACTGTTATAGTTTGTGTATGTTGTTTATGTAGAAGACAATTCTTACAAACGTTTGTGAAGTAATACATATTATGTTTAATCGTTCATTATGTATTAATTATAATTAGTATCTTTTTCATTAATGTTCAAATAAATAAATTTATCATAAAACCAATTGATTTTTTTTTTACAATTATAGGATAGTTGCATGAGGTCAGCAAAAATGTACACGAACATGTTGGAATTTTAAAAAAAGAAGATGAGCGATAGATATTAATAAATACAGAATTTATCACTTGCATTGTTATCAGTCAAAAGAGAAGATAATGAAATTCTTTATCATCATTAAGAAACACAAAAGGAACTACATTAGGGCAGGTATATAATAGATAAAACTTATAAAGGCATTTAAAACTATAAAACATTTCAAAAAATAATTTAAAAACTATAAAAAATTACAAAAAATGTGAAACCTAAAAACATAAAAAAAAACTAAAACTATTAATATTTCAATTTTTAAAAAAAAACTTAGATAAATAACTGATGTTAAGTAACAAGAATAAACATTGCAAAGAAAAACAATAATAAAAGTTGAATGATTTATTAAAATTACCGTTTAGGCCTTTTAACAAAAAACTTTTTAAAAAACGTTTAATTTTATTGCGGTTTTTATTTGCATTCTTCAAAAATCAACATTACTTGTCTTTATTAATCAATAATTAACAAAACTGAAAAGGCTAAGAAATACATATAATGTGTTTAATGAGTGTTACGTAATTGTCAAGTATGGTAGGCATAGGATAAGGAAAAAATGTTTATTACCATCAAATATGTTTTGTTTGGTTAAATTTGGCATATGAATGAGATTTGAAATAGGAAATGAAATAATAGACATATATTATAAATATCGAAATCACAAGAAACAAATTTATCAAAATTAAAAACAAAATTCGAAGCAAATCATCATGATGCATATAAATATTACTAAATTTAGCAAGCTGATTATACAAACTATTTAATAAATTCTTTTGGCAATATTAATACCATGAAATGGAGAAGAAAAAAAACTTATTTTTAGAATTACAAATATAATTAAAACTTCAGCATCTTTATATATAAAAAAAGTTATGTCATCCAGATTATTGGATCAACTTAGTTCTAAAAACAGCGCTGCTGGATGAAAATAAAAAAAAGTGTTGCTATATAAATATATATAGTTTAGTGGATAGTTCAGGAATGAGGATTATGAGCTTTAACTTCCTGCTGATAAGACTGAATTCTTTCTGAGAAAATAGGAAGACATATATATTTCTGGGCAGCAAGTTAAAATATAATATATAAACTTAAGCTAGAGATGCTGATAAACCCTTTATTAAGATGGACCTACATTTTCGCTGATAGACTGCCTCGTCAGGTGTCCCTCTGACAAACTGTGAGAGATGTGGTTATACATAGTGTAGCCGAGAGTAGAAACTACTCACCAGATTAAAACTATATTAAGAGCAATAGAGATTACTGGGTATAAAAACTATAAGATAATTGAGAGTACGAACGCGCAAAATAATACAGGTGGAACACAAACCTTGTTTTGCTTCAAGAATACAAAGATTAATTCGGAAATATATCGACTGCATATAAGAGTGCGGAAGGATTACATATATTATTAGTATAATTTAAATTTCTGCCAGCATAAATTCTGTTAAATTTTGTTTTACGTTTATTGCTTTTTGTATACTACGTATTTATTTTTTCAATTATTGCTGCATAGTGTAAAAGATTGCCTTCTCGGCTATTATATTTTTATATGATGGAAGATAATTTAACAATTATATAATATATATATATATTTAATATAATATATTGTATAATATAATAAATTATTAAAATAAAATAATAAAATATATATAATATAAACTGATTTTTAAAAAATGTCGAGAGAAATTTTAAAAGAGTAAAAAAATACAGATTTTATCTGAATTTGTTTAATATTATATCAATTCGTTTTTTTAATTTAAAAAGGAATACATATGTGTTTTTATTATATTGTACAATGAAAAAGTCCACACCTCTCCCCAGTAGTGAAAACAGAGGCAAAATCTATATAAATTTTTCAATATTAGATAACCTATACGTGTAGAAAATAACCCGACTTGTTTTAATCACACCAAAACACCACGCCTTACGAATAAATTCCAATTAGTCGCGAAATAACGACTGAAACTAAGACTTAGTAACACATTCACCCAATATTTTGGCCACTGTATTATATTCTAGCTGAAACGGTAAAATATGTTCACTTTCTAAAATAGTGAATTTAAGGAGTCTGTTTTTCATTAGAAACAGCGCATTTTAATACAGAATGAGTCTTCTTAAACAATAAATTGGTATAAAATATCCATTCTTTGTTAATAGCTGTTATCTCCATATAAATAACACTAACCGTATAAAATATAAGTAAATTGTAAATGCATAGGTTGTACGTTAGATGAAACTTGTGACGAATAAGTTTTGTAACATATTGTAGAACTATAAGTTTCAACTGTAGAATAACTGTAAAAAAACAAGGAGTAATATAAGACAGGTTAAGAGCGCGAGAAAAACATTTGAATATCTTTATAATCAATATTATAAAATAAATTTTTCCCACCCGAAATGTCACTACAATACCACATCATATTACACGTATAATTAAACATATTATATAATTAACGCAAAAACATTAATTCCTAATTTATATTTAAATATTGTTTTTCAGGTGTTACTATATAAATTTGTATGGGTGCTACCGAGCTCTTAAAATCTATACATTACCTTCATAAATTAATGTTACAAATTTATTAGTGGGTATTGCATTGTGTCAGCTTTATATAAATATTTATTTTCAATATCACATTTACCATAATTGTTTCTTATTTTCAATTTAGAATCGATACAATATTGGAAAACATATTTTTTATTTCTTCATGAGATATATCGTTTCTTGATTTTTTAATGTAAACATACAAACTTACTAAAGTTCACTACAGTTAACCAGTTTAAGTAACACAAGTGTTTTGGATGAATATAATGCAACTTTTTCTGATCAAAAAGCACACAGGTATGTGTTTGGGAAAACAGGATATATTTTATATAAAAAAACAATTGAAAAGTGTAGGTTTGTATACATAAACTCAAAGTAGTACAATATTAATATTACATATTATCATTGTACTTCTCTTTTCTTATATTATAAATATATGTTATACAGATATAGTGACTTAATTTGACACCAATTAGTAATTAATGAATTAATAACAATTAATTAAATACTAATTTAATTTATGTCAAATTAATATAAACAAATGCATAATCGGTTCGTTTTTAGCAATATATAAAAATTTGTTTTGATGTCTTAAAAAGGTCGATTTGATATCGTAAATAATAGTTCTAAATAAGTGAATTTTATTAATCGGAAACTGGGATTATTAATAGAATAACCCTATTTTTTAAATAACTGAGGACTGACTATGTTTTCTTTAAAACTAAACAAATGATTTTATTTATTATAATGCTCTTACGGACGTAAAGCTATACAACAATATTTGTTACAAATTGAAATAAATTGGTGTTTAATCTCAATTTAAATAATGTATTAATAAAGAAACGACCAGTTATTACATTATACCCATATTAATTGATGTTTTATGATAATTATATAAACTTTATATTACGAAAAAGAGAGTTTATTATTTCTACAATTACAAAATCCATACCGGTTTAACAGTATGTAAACCAGAACACAACTAAATAAAACATTGATTCATTAATTTCACGTGGAATGTAATGAACAAAACCACTAGAATAATTCAATACTGAAAATAATGTAGTTTCATTCAAAAGATTTTTCATTATAATTTGTAATAAATTAGTGACGCTGGAAAAGTATACAAATAATTTGTTCAGTTTAGAAAAGTACATCATTATGTGACTAGACTATCCCCTTTAGCAGTGATTACTAGCAGTGGTGCTGTTGATAAATTATAATATTCGCAGATAATACCAACAAAATGAAACGGCTGGAGCCTAATCAAGACTCCAATAAAATCGAGTAATTTATGATAGAGAGAAATGTAGACTGTAGTTTAAAATATTGACTTCAAAGTATAATAGCAAATTATCATCGATGTAGGCTATAAACTATAATGGGCGCTATTTATGAACCTGCATATCTATTTTATCTCAGTCTTCCTTAACGACCAGCTGCTCTAAATATCAACATTTAATTAAACAGTTTGTTAGTTTGTGAGTTAGTTAGTTATTGTAAAATAGTTTCATGTATGCTTACTTTGTGAGACATTCATTAAAACTATTTTGTTTGAAAAGTAATAAACTATCATCTAGGATGTCTCTATTTTTGTTTTGTTTTAAAACACATGTTCATATAGATACGATATACATAATTGAATAATATATAACTTTAGAATGTAAATAAATAATATTATGGTATAATTTAATAGATTAATTAATGTTGTATTTTAAAACTCCTAATTATTTTGTTATTTGCAATAATGCATATTACATGATGGAAACACTATGCTACTGAGATATATGTATGATCCATTCTTTCTATGCTTGTACTCTAATTTAATTAACTAATATAGCATTAATAATAATTCTTTATAAACGTGTATAAGCATAAATTATATTGAGCAAGTGTAAGTTTCGTGAAAAAGTTTGACAATTATAATTTGGCCTATGAATTAATATATAATGTGAAATAATCCTGTTATAGACAATATAGACAATAAAATGTTGTTGAAAAATTTCATGAGGTTTTTTATTTGTTAATTTATGTATGTTCATGTAAGCATTATACATATACAAAATGCTTAGAATAATAAGTATGTAACATTTTTGTATTATAAAAATTAAAATATTTCTCATTTGTTTATTCCCAACCTTTTGTACAATTTTTGTTATTATTTAATATTTAGATTTGTTTTGTGTGTTTAAATGGAATGAAACGAATATCAATATTTTTAAATAAATAAAATATACAGAAGAGTAAATAACTCTGTTTTAAAGTCAAACGAAACAAAATACTTTTTTATTAAAACAAATTAAATTATGTTTTGAGTATAACTCTTCTTGACTAAAAAATGAAATAAAAATGCAGATACTGAAAGATAAGAATAATCAAAATCATTTTAATATGTATTAAAAAATTTTATTCATTTTTTCGATATTTCAATTTAGATTTTCTAAATACATTATTTTATATTTAGTATACCAATTTTGAAAATTTTAACCAATTGAAACACATTACTTTTTTGTAGTGTTGTTCATGTATTTATTTATTTTCTTGTATTTTGTCAAACATTTATTATTATTCCAAACCTATTTGAAGCCATCCGCAAATTAAATAGCTATATATTTTTTTGTTTGACTATCTTTATGATGATTCGAGCCGAAAAATGATTTATCTTATGTCAGGTTAGTTTCTATTCTCAATAACTTAGTTAATCAATTATGAACGACTTGTGCATAGTTTATGTTGATTCTCCCAATTATAAAGCCTAGAAAAACAGTATTGATTTAATTATGCAGATATTTGTCGCCTTAAATTTGATGAAATTTTCCTGTGTAATTAAGGAAAATGAATTATAAAAATCTATACTAAATTGCATTAAAGGTGATTTATTAATGCGGATTTTCTCAAAGTCGAAATACAAAAAATACTAAAATAGAAAACAGCTGCTAAAATGATGTCATTCTAAAAGCATAATTAATGAAAGTTAAAAAATGTACTATTATGGGAATATTTATAAAATCACACGTAATTGTTAAATTAATATCTTTAAAAGAAATAATTCGGACAGAAATTAATTATTTTCATTAAAAAGAATAATAACAAACGTCTAATTTTTATATCGTTTATTCCTACTAAAGCAATATGTTAAATGTAATATTCGGTTTTACCTTTTTATTATCACCAAATTGGAAAGGAATATATTTTACGGACGCATGTAACAAATTTTAGACAATATGATATCATTCGGTATAACTGAGGACGATAAATTTTGTTATACGTTAAATAAATTTAAAAAATGTTAAACCAATTTATCCGTATAAATTGATATTTAAGCTAAAAATCAATTATTGTATCAATTATGAAACTGAAACACAATATCAGTCTAATATTTCACGTGCATCAACCACTTACGACACTAATCTTCTTAAATGCATCATAGCCAGCCAACAAATAATTTGTCAGATGAGAACAATATGGCAAATTTATAGACAATAGATAATAGTGTCTGGTCAAAAATAATTAAAATGATAAAATATGCGATTCATCCATTACGTTACAAGAAATATACTAAGGAAACAATTCTGATTGTTTATCATAAATTTAGAGATCGTCATTTTACGATGACATCATCATCTTATTTACGTTGATTTTTTGTACAATTGTAGAACACTTTAATCAACATTCGTTTAGCTTAGTATATTAATTTTTTTATATTAAAAAAAAAATATTTAGTTCCAATTTCTTGTTGCAATAATTATTTGATGCACTAAATAAATTTAAATTCAGCGCCGGCAGTTTGTGGATTATAGGTTATACTTTGAATGGCATTTTAATAAAAATAAAATATATATAATTTTGTGAAAGGATTTTGCAAGGCAAGGGACATTATTCTCTCAATACAACGAAATATTAGTACAATTTTTCGAAATTTGGAATTAGTATTTTGAAAATTTAGAACAACATTTTCAAACGATTAAAACCTACACATTTTAATTCTACTCCTAAATCGATATTGATCGGAGTCTGTGCAGAATAATTACATTTTATTATCTATTATTTATAATTTATAATTTAAATATTATATATGTTTCTGTTTTATTACTTATATTATTTATTATATAACTTTTTATTAATAAACTTTTTTCTAGGATATTTTTCTCAGCTTATTTTTTTAAAGAAGAGAGCATATTGAAAATCCACTCTTTAATACCATGAGTCTTCATATTTGTAAACTATCAGTAAGTAGACCAAAGTACTTTTTCTTACATACCCAGCAAACGTTTAATACGAGTGTTATTAAGAAGTGATATAGATATAGATGTAGTCTATGTCTTTGATCCTTTTTAGCTGATTGAAAATTCTACAACTTCAATGTTCATAATTGAAATTACGGAAAAACATATTATGTTATATAACTCAGACATGTGAGTTTTATCTTTTTAAGCAATATTTATTATTTCATTTGAATATAAGTCAATTTTTCTAGAGGTACCATTAAAAATTGTATGTTATGGTTAAAAAAAATAACGCTTGTTTTATAGAAAATTTATTTTTTTGTTTTATCTTGTCTTGTATATTCTATTTGGATACTATTTTAAATCATTAGAACAAATATCAATTCTTTTACCTTATGTCAATGGTATTTATATGTATTATGATATGTCATATATATAAAATCAACCCACACTTTTGAATTATTGTATGTTTAGTTGAATCTATATTATTTAAATTTAATTAAATTAAATTATATAAATATATATTTAATCTCGTAAATAATTTATATTTAACTGCTACCAATGAACCGACACATACCAGTATAGAAAAAATACAATAAAATCACATCAAACAATATGATGCTTATATTGACTTTTTTCAAATATTACATATTACACATTTTATCATAATTTAACATGTAATTATATGCAATTTCTACAATTAGAAAATTATAACAGAGCTATTTTTTATATTTTTTTTAATGTACCTTTTAAATAAAGCTCAACTATTGAGTATTTTATTTAATTAAAATATTGAATCAAGAGCAGATTAATTCTGATTATTAACACAATACAAACATGACATGATAAAAATACAAGTTTATGAATACGACACATTTAGAAATGTTTGTAAAAACCAAATATATAGAATTTTTAACTATTGAAATCTTTATCAAAGATACACAATGATGCCATGAACGTTTAAACACTTTTCATAACATCAAAATAATTGTGTATTATGTATGGACTTGTTATGCATTGTTTATTTTTCTTTATTTAAAAATATAAAACCTATTAAGAAATATTTATAAAATTTTAATATTATTTTGCAATATTAAACATAACATATTTATATTAATACCAAATCATAATTAGATTTTTATATGTATTGTTAAAATAGTTTTGTTTGCATCTAATATGTAGATGCTAGCTATATGAAACACATCTATAACTATAGGCCTATCTATCGTAATGTGTTAAGTATTTTTACTTATACATTTACAATAATCCTAAAAAAGGTAGAAACGTGAAAAAGAAGCTAGTTAGCTATTAGAAGTCATTAAATGCCTTCAGCTTGAAGTTATTGATTTAATTTGCCTTTATTAAACACGGTTGTTTTTAAAACATAGTAGTGTAAATTTTCTACTGGCGTAATTATATTATGTTTTAATCAAACTTTGTCTCAACGTACAATGACAAGTAGAAAATTGAAAAAATTATGAACGTAATTGTTTGCAGTATTTTATAGCATTAACACTCTAGCAAAAAATACAATATTTTAAATTATTAATTGACATGAAAGCTGTGTTCATCGTCTTCACATTTTAGATTTGTAAATACTAAATAATGCGATACTATAACGAAAAATGTTAGAAAAGAAAAGAAAATGATATGTTATAGTTTTAAGCAACAATTTTAAGACGACATATATTCTAGTCACCTTGGTTGAAGACAATGTAAAGTTTATCGAATGAATATACTTGCGTTATATAGTTATTGCCATACTAATAATAATATAGTAAGAAGTCTATATTTGTTTAACAAGCCCCCGGAAGGGGAAGCTATGATGCAAATGAAAATATTCTTGAAAATATGTTTTGAATATATATATTCAACAGTGTACGAGGTAAGTTGGAATTGTCTTTAATCAAACAGTTGAATATAAATAAGACAATTGTTTGACAAAACCGCATGTTTATAATGCTAGCCGAGGAGGTTTGACCACAATTTCAAATTTTTGAAACATAAACAATTGTTTATGCCCGCTCTATAACTCGCGTTTATTGTCAAATAAGTTTACTTAAGACCATAAACGCTCATGCATGTATGAACCAATACAAGCAATTTATAAACAACTCTTCATTCTTAAAATTTGCTATTCTCTGACAATCATATAATGTTTTGACCTGATTCATAAGGTTTAGCGATTCAAATCGTATATATTCAAATCAAAATATTTCAATGATAATATTGTTTCTACAACGCAACGACAATATGCGCGAGCGCTATTCCCCATATGAGGCAGCTGTTATACTATATACAATATATGAATGTGTGTGAAATCTGAAACTATCATGTTCATACCTGCCTTAATTCGATAAGAAAATACTGAATAATTTTTATTTTGGTATAAGCAATTATGAAGTATTGTTAGTTTCTGAATATTTAAAATTGAACTAGATGACAGTATTCAAAATAATAAAGAATTTATATGAATCGGTCTTATTAATTGCACAAAAAAATATTGTTGCTATTCAAGCTAATTTATATATTATTATTTTATTATTATGGAGACGTACACATTTTCATTTACATTGCACATAATACATAGTATAAGAAACATTGTATAGTATATGAAATACGTTGCTC
>JAUZND010017773.1:0-26624 GCA_034780555.1 Coelogynopora nodosa | reverse complement strand
GGTGGAAGGGGAGGGAGATAAAGAAATACCACTCGTGTCGGGAAAAGAAATATGACGATCTGGTGTTGTTCTCTTATTCCAGTACAAAGTCAATTTGTGATAATAAAAAAAAGAGAAAAAAAAAGAGCAACACAACACACTTGGCGTGGTGGGGAGATACATGTGGGCTGGTGCTGGGAACATGTTGTGGTTCATTGTGTGAGGGAGGGAGAGAGAGAAAGATTCATTCTGGTTATCATTGAGGTCAGGAATCGACATTTTGACGGTTAATGCAACCACCGCATCGAACGTCAGGCAGCAGCCCTCTTCTACTCTTTGTTTATTTTAACTCCTCAAGTTTTGGTAACTCGAGAGTTGCAACATCCCAACTGACTGTTTGTTCTATTGAAGGCGACTCGTTATTGTTAACCATGATTATAGTGCAAAGAGAAGAAAAATTTAGGCCTTATTAGTCGATTCCAATTCGCGTTATGTTAAGAACTGTACAATTTTAAAATCATAATTAATTTGTTCATATGAAAAGTGTTTCAAAATACATTTATTTATGTCAAAAAAAACGTCCTTATTGTTTTCAACAGACAGAACAACAGAACCTCTAGCTTGTTTTACAAACATTTATACGAAGGACAGAGGCAGAATTCCCAGTCTGAACACCGCAGAGCACCGTTTCAACTTACCGGGATGTCCTCTTTGGTGAGAAAGTTGTCCTGTTGACTCAGCAAGACATCGGCTTGTAGAGCGTCACGCAGGAAAATCTGGACAAGAAAGAGAGAAGAACACAACAATCTGAATAAATTAGCAACAAAGTTATACCGATACTAAAAGCGCTGCAATGTCTTATAGTACTGCTAAAGTGATCGCAGAGAAGAAACAATTAGTACAACTACAGTTTATTTACGATTTTATGGTTTTACTATAATATATTATTCTGTCAACCAATTCGAAATATAATCTTCAGAAAATAATGACAAGAACATGTGTTCCAGCATAAAATTCCACAAACATCACTCAACCTGGACCTGCGAAATTGGCGACTGCACATACGTTCAACCCTTCGGTTTTAGTATCCTTCTAGTTTATGACCTCGTTATACAAGTATATCCTACATAGCCTTACCTTTCCCCACTTAACCCCCATACGCAACTTGTTCAGTACTTGTTATAGGTACTGCTGCAATTCTTTTCGAAACTGTTACATAGATATATAGATAGGCCAGATACAGTCCTAATTTAAACACAGGTTGACTATAATATAATACAGTATTGAAATGAGGGGGAGGGAGGGGAGGATGGGTTGTGAATCGAAACACACGGGGACAGAAGGAGGACAAGACGGTAAAATCGATGCCGGTTCTACAAACTGTTCTACTCATTTCCTCATTTTGAGCGCACGCTTTGCAGTAGTTAAATGTAGACACTTCTCTCCTCCCTCCTCTTTATACTTACTTGATTTAAATATAGTTGGTATAATATAATACATTAGTTCAATACACGGCTGGGTCCAAGGGATAGATATTGGCAAGCAAACAGACTTCAAATATGGCACATTGACAATATTATATAACACCCCTGGTTGTACAGTATATAGTAGACGAAGTCTGAGTGACTGTGTGTAGATTGTAATAAATAAGTAAATATAATATGTGCGTATATAGAGGATAATATGGCTGGCGAAAGAGAATTACTAATTGTGTGACTCATGAGCGAGCTGCAGTAGCTCATTCTTCCACCTCATGAATGACTAAGCAAGTAAACTAGGCAAATCGTGTTCTCCTTCATTAATCCACAGTCTGCATAGTATAATGTATTATGTATTCAAAATCTAAATTCGCTTTCTCACTTTCTCTCTCTCTCGGTCTTTACTTATACAGAGTCAACTTCCTCTTTTTTTGTGAAACGTCAACTCAAAAAGTCTAACGGGTTGAACCAGAGGTTGCATAACAGGGGGGGTCCCCCCCCCCCTACCCAGTCTCTCAACAGCACTCCGTCTTCTGCTAAACAGCAATTGAGAGAGGAGCATGTGACGATAATTGATTGTGACTCGACGGCCTTAAACATGCGACACGACAATTGTTACATGCGCACGGGTTCACAGCGGGTTCAGACATATCTGATTCAATCGGTCCGCTATGAATGGACCAGTTCATATATATATATATTATAAATATATACCATTGGCAAGCATAATTAATATAATCTGGCTGCAACTATAAATACAATACCGTGTATTTCATGACTGGCACACCGCATCCTTCGCGTAAACTAAACACACCCCTTTTCCGCGCACGCATCCGCAAAATAATGATTCATTATTGTGCGTTAAGTATGCCTGTTTTGGGTAATTTATTACGGCAGAGAAAATATCACAATGTCATGGTTCAACCTTCAGGCAATTTCCAGGCGATCGACCGAGTTAAATTGATGCGAAAATTAATATAAAAATAATTAAGTCTCGAATAAAACTTAAAATATAGACTGAACATGGTGATAAGCGCTCATTTCAAATGATGACGGCGAATTTTAATTACAGATGAAGTGGCGCCAGGTTGAAAGGCCTTTTTAGTTTAGGAGATCAACAAAGACAGTGTTGTTGTTCTGTTTGATTGTAATAATATATACATAGGCATCACCAACCATTAATATTTAATAAGTGTGAACAAAATCCAGGGACTATAAAAAAAGCAGAAATAAAACTGGAAATTTAAAAATAGAAATTAAGTCAACATAAATTTCAGGAGCAGTTAGATGTATTTTTTGAGTGAGAAGATAATATTAAAATTTGTGAAATGGAGAGAGGCGTTTAAATTACGGTTTCCTATATCATACTGTTTTGTGTTATATAGTTCATTAAAAACTAAAATATGATGTGAATATAAAGAACAATAAAATACATTTAACTTAAATTGCAATTTATAACATGTTTATAACATTAAATTGGAATTTAAATAATCGTGTAAAGAATTGATTTTTTAAGTTTTAGATCATTCATAATAACAGGTTTACCCTTAAAATCGTGACTTTTAGGATATTTTTAAAACCAAAATGCTCCCAGAGAGTTCCGGATACAGCTGGCAAATTGAGGAACTAATAGCAGGATTTATTTACTGATCTAAATAAGTTCGACTAAATTATCGTATCATTGGTATTATATCTATCCTAATATTCTTATAGTAGCCTACTAATCTATTGCGTTGAATGCTTTGACACGTCATTTCTGATGCAGAAGATGTCCTTCTAAGGTCTGGTAACTGGAACAAAATAGTATCAACATTGTCGAAGAAAGCCTTTCATTATTGGCCAACAACGTTTTTTCACACATAATATAAATTACAGTTTCTTAATCAATATTAACTAATTTTAGTTTCATGCAAATACGATCCTCGCATTTGCATATATTATAGTAACCATAAAGGGTTTTCTCGATATTTCTTGAAAGAGGAGCAGCAGATCCGTATATAGCATCCATCAAAGAACCGTCCCACAAATATAATTCAGCAGATCGCACCGCACCACAAGGCGTGCATGTGGCCTATCGTCCAATCAATATCGGTAGCCTATAGGTTTATTACGCAATTGGATCAATAATAACGTGTCCAATTTTTATTGGTGCTGAAGAAGCCGCCAAAGGTTTGACGGCTTGAGTGTGAGTTTCTCAGTCTATTTACAGCTTTGGTTTGTTTTGTGGAATGAAATAGAATAGAATGTAATCTTTATTATAGGTACTAACACAGTTGGTACACTGACCATGTACCTAATAAGAATCAGGCAGTCGAGAATATAATCCAGCATGTAATTTAAATAAATTAACGACAGCGATTGCTAATCTGGCTTGGCCGACCGTCTTAACTCTTTGGATGTCAGAGATCACGGAAATGAACATCTTCTGTACCAAGAATATTTTATTAGTATAATCAATTTCTTTTATCACTTACAATGTTATACTCGAACGAGAACTAAATAAGCGTTATCCCTCATAGCAAATAAAAGTATATATATAATATTAGACATACTTCAAAAATACTAGAAGTGAACCGCGGGAACATAATTATTCAGAAAAAAAAATAAATCGAACAGCCAAAGTTCGATTTAGTTTTTCTTCTCTCTATATATTACTGCAGGAAGTGACACTAACAGACCACAAAATAGGGGTGCATAAGTAACTATAAACCGACCGAGTACTCAATCCACATATTATAGGTCTACCGAATATATTATACACTGGGGAAAATGTCTTTGGGAGATTAAAATGTATTTCGAAAAAGAACTACAGAATAGCCAGTCTGTACAGAATTTAAGGAGGAAGAGAGAGAAGGGGAGAGATCACATAACGTGGTGAGTGAATTAATATGAACCTCAGAAAACATGAGCAGCTAAGGTACTGAAACATAAAACATGATTATATTAGGTTATAGTCAATGCTCCCGGTATAATATAGTATCGACCAAATCGGCCTGCATAGCTTCTGCTGCTACTATACGAGTACATGCAGACACAGAGAGAGAGAGAAACAGAAAGACAGAGAGAAAATGTGAATAATATGGTAGCAATATGTGCGTGCTTAGTTCACTTCCTTTTTCAAAAAAAAATTATTTAAAGAATATTGAAATTAACAGCTCCGAGTTGAGGTGGGGGAGCACTGGAATACCGAATGACACGGCGTCCCCGATCGACTCACTCGGTTCTCGTGGCGATTCGGCAACGGTTTGTCGCTTCTCTCTCTCTCTCTCCCACTCGCTTTCGGGCAGAGATTTGCCTTATTGTGTAATGAAGGGTTAGGAGGTTCCTCAGCTAGGCTTGGATAATGTGGAGTGTAGCCACTTGCTTAGATACAGCCTCAGCTCATTACGTGAGCGATAATAGTACCCGTTGGCACGGGGTGTAATATTATGATGTAATTGGGGTTTTCGTTGGTTGGTCAGATCCAGAAGCTGGACAGGATGAGGGAAGACGGAAAGAACATCTGTCCCAAAGCGGAACAAGTCCTGTGAATGATTACAGCCCATTGAGCCCCCCGTGTTACATCATCTTCCATCGTTGTTACATAGCTCACTGCTGAGAGATTATTATAGAGTCTAGGAGAAGATGGAGAGGAGTCTGAATTTATATTATATTAATTATGTACTCCCCCGAGTGAATCATGGACCTGTCTCTTTGTTTTCGATCAAGAAGAGGCAGAGCTGTTGTTGACAGAAAGTGAAATAAATAAATGTTTGTTTTCAGATGTTTTTTGGTGTCGTTTAGTTGAATTTATAGATTTGTCAACTGTGTGTTCCAAACTTTATTAAAAATAATGTTTACAATTTATTTCATATCAACTTCATTTTCAATAATTATATACATCTATAAGTTTTAAATATAATCTTGATCTCCGTACACCATGGAACAGTTGTTGTGTTTAGTTCTTAAGTTAATATCTAAGATAAAAACTATATTATAGTGATTAGAGAAGTTGTAAATCGGACATGAAAATCAACATTATTGTGCAAAAAGGACTTCGAAAAACTATATTCGACCGGAATTCAGAAATGTTACGAAATTCACAGAATTCACTTTTAATGTGCGCAATATTTAAACTCAGGAAGACAACATATTATTATACACGAGTGAATCCCTAAAATTGCATTTGGAGTTGGAATTGATTGCTGGAAGATTGATCAATTCGTAGTTAGCACTGCTGTGACTAATATGCGCGCTCCAACACGTTATTCACTCTTAATAAAAGTGTGCCACAAAAGCATTACTTTGCAATAAAACAAAAAGTCGCTGAAGCACTTCCACAATATTATCTAATAGACTGTTCTGTACATTCGTTGTTAAGGCTTTAGGAAAAATAATATTTTACAAAATACCTAAATTATAGGATAGAAAAATGGGTTTTTTAAAATTTATTTATGGCAATCTATGATTGATGAATCTGGAATGGATCTACAAAAGATGGGTGTACTTGTCACAACTTTGATTGATGCCCCAAGTCTTCCCGACCTGACTTTGCTGTTTTTAATAGTATTGACAATTGAACACATTAAAACTTCTGAAAATTGAAAAAAAATACCACTTCTGGACAGTCTGCAGACTTTGACTTGGTAACATAATGTGAAAAATAGGCATACTGCATTTGAATTAATTTTATTATTGATCGTGATATTTAAATAAATATCAGAATAGATTTCACAAAAATTTTTGGAACTATTGATATTAAAAATAGTGTATTTCAATCGAAAATTTTAACAAATTCACCCATTTATTTGTTCCATTTATGTTCCAATTGCGTTCCATTTATGTTATATTTGTATTCCATTTATGTTCCAATTGCGTTCCATTTATGTTCTATTTGTATTCCATTTATGTTCCATTTATATTCTATTTATGTTCCATTTATATTCCATTTATGTTCCATTAATATTCTATTTATGTTCCAAATGTGCTCGATTTATGTTCTATTTGCATTCCATTTATGTTCCATTTGTATTCCATTTATGTTCCATTTGTATTCCATTTATGTTTTCATTTATGTTCCATTTATGTTTTTATTGATATTCCATTATGTTCCAATTATCTTCCATTTGTGCAGTATATTTTACTAAATTCGAGAACTTATATTCAAAACCCTCATTTCCAAAAGTGTCTTCGAGTTGTACCCCTTTCTAACAGAATGGTCTACATCAAACCTGTCCAAGGGGAGGGAGAGGAAAATGACATAAAGAAGGGGGGGGGGGAGGCGGGAAAAGAGAGGTTCACATTGGAATCACCCCGAAAAAAACACTGCCGCCAAGGTTTGCTCTGTACGCGAGCCCCATTGTGCACCACCAACCTACCTGAAGTGACAGGCTCTGTGACAGCAGGATCTGCCGGTTCTCCCACATCTGCCTCAACTCCCGCCAGCCATCATCGAGGGCGTTGAGCCGCTGTCGGAGGAACATGTACTGAGCGTCCGTCTGCTCCTCCGTCACATTTCTCCCGTAGTTGATCAAGCGGGCAAATTCAGACTCGTAAGAGTCGATTTCCTCCTTCAGTGGTGGGAGGAGAGGGGTGAGGGGGGGCAGATTAGAGTTCACATACTTGAACCAATTGTTATCTCTCTGTATACGGGAAGCATTCGTGTGAATTAGGAATAATTAGTGTCGGCTGAGAAAGCTCCTTATAAACTGATTATGTCAGTGAGTCAGGACACACCTTGAGCTGCTCGTGACTGGCCAACGACTTCTCAGCCTCGGAGAGATCCTTAGGCAGATCTTCCGAGGCCACGGTGGTCTGGATGCGAGCCAGCCACATGTGGATGTGGTCCAGGTCCTGCCATTGGGAGGAAAGGGAATACACTGGCGCTAATTATACAGTCAAACAATAACAATTAAAAAATATATATTTCATTTGTAATTATTAATTATATTACTATACATTCAAATTACATTAGAAATATTGATATATTGAAAATAATATATTATTCCAATTATATTTAATAGAGATCACTAAAAAAAATTAATGTGAATTAACATTTTCAAAAAAAAGATAAGTTCGTCTGTTTTTAAGTTAAGACACACTATGGGATCGATAGACGAGACACACTACGGGATCGATAGACGAGACACACTACGGGATCGATAAAGAAGACACACTATGTGATCGATAAACAAGACACACCATGGGATCGATAGACGAGACACACAATGGGATCGATAGACGAGACACACTACGGGATCGATAGACGAAACACTCCACAAACACACCTGTAGGAAGACTTGAAGCTCGGAGGACTCAGTGAGCCGGTCGTGACGGTCCTTGAGCATCTCCTGCAGCTCCTTCCACTGGGCGTCCAATTGACTACACTCTCCGGTGAGGAGGTCCTTCTCCTCAGGCCGCTGGACTATCAACTCGTCGGCGGTCGTATCTAGGTGGGTCACCTGGGCGTGGAGGACAGAGAAATTAACTTCTTCATTTCATCATTTAATAATCGATTAATTATGTAATTTTTCAAAAGTTTCACAAGATCATAATGTTTACAGTATTTAATTCTTCCCACAAACTAAGCCGCTACAAAGCGCCCCTCAAGCGACCCACCTTGGCCCCGATGGCGTCCATGTCGCGCTGCAGCCCTCCAATCCGCCGCTGCAGCTGCATAATGCCGGCCAGGTCGTCGCCCAACTCGTCCGTCGACTCCACCAGCTTCGCCTTGTCCCGGATCCACTCGGCCGTCTGTCGGCACTCGAGCAGGAACTGGTTGTACTTGTAGGAGTCGGCCAGTTGGGATCGGCGCGCCTCCACCAGGTCGGCCAGCGTGTTCCACGAGGTGTTCAGCTCGTCTTGTTCGCGGATTATGCGCTCCGCCTGCGTCGTGGCGGTTGTGGGGAAGGAAGGAACAGGGAGGGAGACGGGGGTCAGAGACCTAACCGCAGACCTAAATGGTGTCGTATTCTAAATAGACCTCAAAACAAACTACTTATTATTTTTAATAATTTCTTATTTAAAAATTCTCTTTGTAAAATATGTAATAAGATCTATAGCTTTGTTTATTGATCTAATTAATATTGGTAATTTTTATTGATCTTTGTAATTATTGATGTCTTGCCAGTTGAGTATAGTAAATGCTTAATGCTAACAAAAAATCACTATGTAATTACATATTGATTATTGTTAAAATTTAGTATTTAGCCGATGTTTTTTTATATTTATTTAGCCTTGTAGGCCTATTTGTCTTTTTTTAAATATTTTTATATTAATTATCTCTATAAACCTCTTTATCGTCTTCTTATCTACTTTGATAACCCAAATTATTCCATATTTAACAACTCGACCTAGCAAATATATCTCAACAAAAATAGCATGCGGATATACGGCAGAACTGGTATGTTTTGCAGCAATATTCAAATTAAATATGGATGTTCTAGTGCCTGGTTATCTTCTGTGCACGTTTGTTGTAAATATTTCATAAAGAGATCATGGAATTCCGATGGTAGCACGAGTAGGAATAAAACGGAATAAAATTATAGAGAGAATATTTTAAGTTTATTTAAGACTGAATATAAGTCTAAGAATAAGGCGGAAGAAATATAGAGAGAATATTTTAATTTTATAAGCCGCAGAAAATAAATATTTTTGGAGCCACAACAAAAAGCCATAAAAAAAAGCCGGATCATAAAGAAGAACATGTAACAAAAATTGAATTTATTATAAAAAAAGAAGAAAAGATGACAAAAACAGTGGCGCGGGACTTTGGACTTTTCGAGTGACTTTTCCAGGTTTTCACAAACGCGAGAATCCCGATAATTGTTATATACAACACAATCTCGAATATTCAACATAAAAGCTTGCAACACCATCAGCCAATCATAATTGAACACGTGTACCTATCTCACCCTACGCAACAAAAATGCATAGACCATGTAAAGTGATACATAATTATTACTAAAATTGACACACGACCAGTTTCTGCCGTAGCATGACAGACAGACCAATAACATGGCACAAAAAATTATGATTTCTGATTTACCTGCGCCCTCAAATATATACAGTATAATTAGATACTACTATTAGACACTACTACTAATAATTCCTGAAATATACGCTCTTAAACTAGTTTTACAAAAAGGAAACAAAATTACAGAATTTGAAAACTACAGATTGTTAAGCGAAGAGTAAATGCACTTTGTTGCGAATTATTCATAAAGCTTAACTGTTACATTAAATCCTGCCAGGTTGGAATAACGCCAATTACTAACTAGTGATGTACAAAAAGTACATTCCCTTATTTCGAGCAGAGATGTTGGCATTTATATATATATATATAAGTTGCATTTCAGGCCACTTATTAGCAGCTGACGTAAGGATTGTATTTCAACGTATTGTTAAAAAAAAGGGAGAGAGCAGAATATTGCGCTGAATGAATGGCTGTTAATATTAAATCAGAATTTGTTTTGCGCATAATTGTACCAGCTGAGCCATACGTGGTGAGATTGTCGCCATTAAAAATTAGAATGAGACATATTATTCTGGATGTGATACAACACGTGGGCGACGCTGATATGTAGGGAGTTATTACTTTAATTATTTCAGTGGGTGTGCGTTTGTTTTTCATTCCGTTCTCATTGTTCCTCCATGGCGATTATTAATGTTTTTTCATATTTTGATATTGTCATATTTACTATTTATATTTTCAAATCGTTGCACAAGGCAGTTCCGTTTAATTAAATTGAGATAGTCTTGTATTAATAAGTAAACTAACTCTAATAATTTTGTCATCATTTTTAGTCGTTTTGTTATTTTGAACAGCTTTTTGTGTAGAGTTTGTTAGAGTATACAATATTATTAATTATTACTAAAAATTCCTTTAAAATGGTGTTAATGAAGCTGGTTATATAAATAAAGCATTTTAGAAGTTCAGAAGTTTGAGACAGCTTAAAGAATTCAATTAAGAGGGAGTTTAGGAGTACTTGAATCTGATTCTACAAGTAATAAAGTTTAGGAGCTTATGCCACTGATTCTACTAATAATAAAGTTAGGAGTTTAGGATTTTGTGCCACTGATTCTACTAGTAATAAAGTTTAGGATTTTATGCCACTGATTCTACTAGTAACAAAGTTAGGAGTTTAGGATTTTATGCCACTGATTCTAGTAGTAATAAAGTTAGGAGTTTAGGATTTTATGTCACTGATTCTACCAATAATAACGCATGTAGTACAATCAGCAAGTTCCAACCGACCTCAGGATGGTTGATAGTGGCCAGCCTCTCAGTCAGCGTGTTGACAGTGGCCACCTTGTCCGCGTTGTTGGTCATCTCCCGCTCAAACCCCGAGAAGCGGTGTCGCACCACCTCCAACTCCTCGATCTCATCGCCCGGCACCAGAGTGGTGAGCAGCTTCTCCTTCTCGGTGATCCACACGTGGACCGCGTCAGTCTCACTCACAACCCGGTAGAGGGAGAGGGCATCCTTCAGAGCGATCTAGGGGGGGAGGGGAGACACACAATATGGGTAAAGGGGGGTGGGTGGGAAGGGTGAGAGGGGATATCAATTACACGCATTTTTAATCGGCTGGAATTTAAAAAGTATTTCATTGATTCTAATATTCCTAAAATGTGGTCACATGGTTTGTTAAACGCCATGACGTCATAAGTTCTCTAAAGTCAGTAATTATATTGTTTTTGTTTAACGTATTATTTAAAGGCTATCTGATGATAAAATTGGATAAGGAAAAAACGCTTTTATGTTATCTTCTACATTCATTTTGTTTATCATTTAATAAGACAAGTTTTATACTAAAATTAATATCGGTTAAACGAAAGGCATACTATCGATTTTCTTACATTTTAGATATAATATGTTCTGACGTGAACTCAGGTAAAGACATAAGTCCAATTTCAAAATATAATTGTTTTTTATAGGTTGTAATTAATTCATTTCATTCCGCAATGGTGGGTGCCTCACATAGAATTTCCAATAAAAATGTCTCAATACCGCCTTATCTATTTAATCTTTTACAAGACGACTGCAAAGCAAGACAAGTTTACTTTGGTTCGCTTTAATAATAGAGAATATAATTTCACCATCATTTCCAAAAAACCCAAAACGCAGAACACAAAACCCCGCTCACCTCCCTCTGACTCGCCCTCTCCAGCAGCTCCCGATACCGCTTCTCAATCGCCTCCAGCCGCTGGTCGATCGTAGCCCGGTTCAGGTCACCCGCCGGGAACCCCTCCGCCTGTCGGTAGAGGTCGTCAACACTCCCCCGCTGCCCCACCAACTCCCGCACAAGCTTGTCGTGCTGCCGCAGCATCGTCTTCACAAGCGCCTCGCTCGAGCCGGTCTCCACGTTGCTGACTATGCGCATCTGCTCGCCGATCCAGGTGTCCACCTCGTCGCAGTCGGCGAGGCACTGGAAGAACTCGAGGGACTGCTGGAGGCGGGCCTGCCGGTGCTCGGCGAGCTGCTTCATCTCGGCCCACAGGTCCTCCATCTCCTGGACACACGGGACACCGGGGTGTTCGGAGGGGAATGCGCGCATATTGAATAACTGGTCAAGTACATTTATAATATACTATACGGGATTCAGGGACAAATTTGAACAATGCAATTGACTTTACAATTAAAATAGAATTCATTTTCTTAAAACATTTACTACACGAGTCAGAAGTAACGTCCTCTTAATCCTTCGTACGTGGAGAGGGAAGGGAAAAACTTTTTTTCAAGGAAATTTAGTTTTTGATTGAACTATAAAACGTATGACCCTGATTTTTTTGCTCAGTGACCAACATACTCTTATCTAACTAAAAAATATAACAGAAATAATTTCGAATATTTTTACATACTAGAAAAAATGGTGTTATTATTGATCCATTTTATACCCCCTCCCCCCCTTGGGTTTTCATACTTGCCGAAGATATTAGGAGCTGAAACTTGCAACATTATTAGAAAAAATGAGTTTATCGTAAATTACATCCATTTAACTTGATTAGTAAAATTATTTATTAAAATAACCAGCAATTTATAATAATACTCAAATAACATTTATACTACTTATTATTACTATTAGTATACTAACATTCCACGTAGCAAACCCTACAATGTATGTCCACGTACGAAGGGTTAATGATCCACTAGTATTAGCATAAAAAACTGAAAAGTAAAATAGGAAATTTCAATTGAATTGTAACCTTAAATAATATAAAAGAACATTAGCCTACCTCTGACTCACTCATGAATATCAACCATGAACTCTTCTGTATCCCAACGACACATAATATTATTATAGTTTAAACCAATCAAACAGAAACAGCCAACCAACCAACCAATCAATCAATCACATCACACCACCACCAACGCACCTTAAGCCGGTCCCGTATCCGAATGGCCCCGGTGTTGCCCGCCCGAATCAGGTCCTTGCCCCGCTGACTCGCCTCGGCCAACATCACCTCCCGGTTCCTCATCTCCTCCTCCAGGCCGCGGTGCTTGGTCAACAGGCGGTGCACCGAGGTCATGTCGTGGCCGAGGTCGGGGCTGGACATCAGCTGACTCCGCTCCTTGATCCACTGCTCCCTGTTGGTTGTGAGGGGAGATTACAAGAAGGGGGTGTCAAGTAGATATTGTGACGTAGCAGATATTGTGACGTAGCGGACATTGTGATGTAGCGGACATTGTGATGTAGCGGACATTGTGATGTAGCGGACATTGTGATGTAGCGGACATTGTGATGTAGCGAACATTGTGATGTAGCGGACATTGTGACGTAGCAGACATTGTGACGTAGCGGACATTGTGACGTAGCGGACATTGTGACGTAGCGGACATTGTGACGTAGCGGACATTGTGATGTAGCGGACATTGTGACGTAGCAGACATTGTGATGTAGCGGACATTGTGACGTAGCGGACATTGTGATGTAGCAAACATTGTGACGTAGCAGACATTGTGACGTAGCGGACAATGTGACGTAGCGGACATTGTGACGTAGCAGACATTGTGACGTAGCAGACATTGTGACGTAGCGGACAATGTGACGTAGCGGACATTGTGACGTAGCGGACAATGTAACGCAGTAGTCGCATCATTTTATATTTAACAACACTGCTGTCCGAATGGTGTATGCGTAATACTCTTGTCCAAAGGTCAATTTCGAACATAAATAGGAGCATAAATTAAAGCCGCAATGTTATCTTCTAACGTACATACGTTAGGGTATGAGTTGAAGTAAAATAGTGGTCAATTAACGTAAATTCCCGGGGTACCGATTTCAGATATTTTCAAATATTTTTTTATAACGTTTTAATGAAAAGTTAAGTAAACTATTGTTCACATTTAAATAAATAAAAATAGAAGAGTTCCAATCGAGGTGATAACAACAATGAATGTCTATCAAGAATTAATAATTATTATTTTCTTTGAAATAAAAATTACAAAATTATACATATTACATCTATTTATATATTTCTAAGTGTTACGTCTTTATGTTTTAGGACATTTTAGCGCCAAGTCTAGGTTTTTCAAATATCGCGAACACACTGTATTCGGAACATATACGTTTATCATGTATATATAATTTTATAAATATTAAAACAATAAAAACGAAAATGTATCGACACTTCTGTCAACACAGCCAAAAACTAAAAAGCATTCACCCTGGCCTACAAGACAGTACAGATTCCAAACCCCGCCAGATCCGAGGCCCACCTGTCAGCCATGTCCCAGAGGAACTGCCACATGAGCCGCGAGTCATCCAGCCGCTTCCGCCGATCCTTGCCCAACTGGAGCAGGTCCTGGTAGGCGGCCTTCAGCTCGTCCCCCCGACCGGTCACCGTCTCCGGCTCAGTGGGGGTGTAGTCGCCCACTTCCGGGGGGAAGTCGCGCGACACAAAGCCGGCCGCCTGGGACAGGATCTGGAGCAGTGGGGGGTGGGGCAGGCGGCGTTGATGACTTGCGTAACACAATACGTAATAAATAATCAATACTTTACAATTGTAACAAGACACTATTAAAAAAGTTAATAATCGATATTTTACTCTCCTGACAACTTTCAACACTTAATAAATAATCGATAATTTGGTCTTTCAACAAGACACAAAAGGTTAATAATCGATATTGTACTCTTCTGACAAGTTTCAAGCACTTAATAAATAATCGATAATTTGGTCTTTCCACAAACCACAAAAACCAAAAACTGTTAATAATCGATATTTTACTCTTCTGAAAGTTTCAACACGTAATAAATTATAATCAATGCTTTAGTCTTTCAAAAAAACACAAACTGTTAATAATCGATATTTTACTCTTCCGACAAGTTTCAACACGTAATAAATAATCGATAATTTAGTCTTTCAACAATTTATAAAAGGTTAATAATCGATATTTTACTCTTCTGACAAGTTTCAACAAGTAGTAAATAATCGCTATTTAACCTTCCTGATACATTTTTTAACTTACAATATATAATCAATAAAATATTATTATAATAACAACAATGTGGTCTTTTAAAAAACACAAAATTAATAAGTAATCTATAATTTTGTTTTTCAACAACTTTGAGCTTCTAATAATTGACATTGTAATCTTCTGACTAACTTGAATACTTAAAATCCTTTTAAATAATTTTTAAGTCTTTGAGGCTTACGTTCCAGCACCTAAAATAAAAATAAATTCTACGTACGCTTCTGATACACCTCAGATTTTCAAAATTAAAACATTAAAAAAAAATCAGAATTTTTAATAATCTTGAAATTATAGGGATCGTTATGGATACTTTAGAGAATAAATTAATCTAACAATTTTAAAAGAGAGGTCAAAAATCCAAAAGAAAATTAATCAGTTTTAAAAACATACAACAAATATATTCAGAAAAAGGTTTAACTTATTAAATATATTATCACAATATAATTATTAATTAAAATAGTGAACAAAAGTTTAGCTCTCCTTTGATTGTACGCACAACTGGTCAGGTACTGATTTGGCAACTCGAGTTAAAAACATCGCGAATTTGTTTAACTTTCAAATAATATTGTAACATAAATAAACATCAGGTATAGAGTGAACTTCAGAGCAGAAGTCGCGTACAATCAATCGAATGAAAATATACAAAGAAACCTCTTTGATATAAAAAGTTTTGATATATTTCTTGACTGCTAGCAAATAAACATTGAAAACTATACTGCATAATTATGAATATATGGTAAACATGCAAGTTGGATTTCTGACTATAGAAAAAATTATGGGATATATATCGATCCATGGCTTTAACTGCCAGTTGTAGATTGAAGTTACATCTTCCACATAATATATTATCATGGATGTATTATATATTACCACCTGCATAGAAGAGTTGGGAATAGAAGAAAAAATGTGTGTGTGTGAATAGAACAAATCAAATACAGTGAAAGAAATTGAAGAAGTCACACGGTGTGTTTTCTATACAGGGAATGTAAAAACGGCTTTATTTTCTATAAAAATCAAATTAAATTGTATGATTTTCATGTATAACAAAGTAACCTATTTCATAGTTAGTTAAGTATATTACATAACTTCTGCAAATTGCCACAAAAATATCGATTTAAGAAAACACACTTTTAACTATATATTTGCCGTTATAAATATGTTGTCAGAAAAAAAGTTACGACATGAAATTTGACTCAAATAAAGATTCTGGTAAAAACTGTGAATGTTTTTTTAGCAACAACTAAATTTTTACATTTCAATTTCAAATGCAAAAGGTATTACCTATCCTATATAGCCTATTTATATTATAAACCGTTTCCATAGAAAAATTAAATCGATATGGAATCAATCACAACATAACATAGCATTTGAAAGTAAAATCGAAAGGATTGGAATATTTTCGCTTCATTTTGTAAACCGGATACAACACTTTACTCTCATTAGTTAATTCTACCTTCTAAAGATATTTCAAATAATTACTGCCTAATTATTTTCAGCAATTTCAAGAATGTGTCGATTTTTCAACGACGACAGAGCGACCTGCACACCGATGCCCATTTGTGTTTCTGCAGAGAGATACACATACATAGCCAACATGCAGCCATGTTCCGTGCCTATACACAGCATATAGAAGCATAATATAGGATCATCGAAAAGTTTACAAAAAACTATTCTCTATTCAAGCCTGTTTTTTTCTATCTCTCAACATCACCCGGCCCGACAGATTGCATTATGCAAATACACTTATATATATATATATAGATTATGTCCTCTATGCATATATTAGAGACACTGGCAGCCTGATTTTCCAATCGTCAAAGTGGGAACATGTTTTCCACTCTGCCTTAGTCAGAGAATCAGTGTCACACCAGATAATTATATATACACTAATTGCCCTAGCTGGAACAATAATTAGCACAGTAAGAAAAACAAACAGATATCTCTACTAATGTTCTCCGCTATAGTGAATACGTGTGTAAGCCCAGATATGTTGAACATGTACGGTAACTCGTTGTTATGAGAACAATTTCAAACATTACATGCAACAATTACTGTTGTAGTGTAGCACCAGCACTCGATTCAGCGAAATTTAACCGAAAAAGTAAGCAGCCTGTATACAAATACGTAATCACAAATAAAATCATTAATTTTGTTATGTACGTGTTTACAACAAGATCCGACCTGTCCCAAAGTAATCTTCTGCTTTTTATACTTCTGTCTTTTAAATCCGCAGGTTTGACTTGCCATCTTATGACTCCAGGCCTGTTTTACATAAAGTACAAGCTATGTTTTGATTGTAAATATATTTGTGGTTTGATGATAACTCATTCCTTTTGTTTGAACTTTCTGGAGTTTAGTCATTAATGTTGGTTTTTCCTTTTTAAACCATATCCTGATAATATTGTGAAATTTTGTTTCATATTTGAAAAGCGGTTTGATAAATTCTGGTTCTTCTTTTTTATTTGTTTTGTGGTGGTGGTGTTGAAGAATTGAATATAATATGTTCATTTAATATCTATTGTTTTAGTAAAACAATATTTTAAAAATGCACAAAAGAATGTAAATAATAATGAGAAAAAACATATCAACCATCCCCAATACAAAATTTCCGAACGTAGAAGAATTGCTCCCGACAAAATATGTTGTACATCTTTCCTTCCTGATTTATTAAAACAGATTTTAAGGACAGAACTCTTGATTGACCCTCGGGGGTTAAATTCAACACCTCTCTTCTACCCCCCTCCTCCCTGAATCTATAAATAGACTGTCCTTGCTACTACTCCACCTGCCAGATTCTTCATCCGTCATATGGATCTAACTTTGTTGTCGGTAATTCGTTTCTAGGGGTAACACGCTTGCTCACTGCGCGGGAAATAGAGAGAAAGCCTGCATTTGTAATTACTTAATGTTAGAACAGTGAGAAATTAATGAAGCAGTCAAAATTGTATACCATAATTCACTAAATGTTGAAAATTGCTAAGCCCGTTAAGTCCCTATATATATATACAAACAACTATTGTAATTTAAAATCGATTGCAACAAACAGAACATTCCCATTTCACCATAATATGTTTCTTTTCACATTTTGACTTACTAAACTGTCCTATTACTCATAGTACCTGGCTTACAATAAAATAAATCAGAGATTCATCTACAAATAAAACAGGGCGTTGACTAAATATGCAATTCAATTGAACCAAATTAATCCACTAGTCAGCTGATAAAGTAAGCACATCAAAGTTGCGTCAATGAATGTATTACTGTATAATATTGTTAAATAACCTGAAACCTTTGAATAAATATAGATAATAACTTCACAGTAGCGGAGGCCCGGGTTCAAGGTTCCCAGTGGAAGAACTAATATTCACAGCTGTGGAAGTCTTTTTTCATATACTTCTGAGTTCGGCCGCCAGTTTAGCGGTTCCAAATTTAAACTCTTTTAAAAAATGGAACAATAATTCTTATATCTATTTAATAATCAAACATTGTAATTTTGATTATTACTTTTTATTTCTAAGATTGATCAATTGATATGTACTAATTACATAGTATGTATTGTATTCTACTTAATATTTCTGATGTGATTTTTTGTTGTTTAATCTCAATGCTCTCCAATACTCATCCATAATAATATCCTTCAAATTCTTCTTCGACTTTTAAGTCAGTCTTTAAATTATTGACACGGATCGTCTAATCTTTGACAATTCCTCGGCAATTCTGGAACTCTGCAATACCTACATCAATTGTTTAACTAATCGAATGGAGTTGATAATAAAGAAGAGTGCTTGTTTGTAAAAGTTAATTGTATAGTTCGAGTTCTTTTTGAGCAAAGCGCATGTTAGAATGTATTTAAACAGTTGAAGGTGATTTCCAAATTTGAAAGGAGGATAACATTCAATAAGTAAACCGTTTTAGCCAGAGATACCCAGCTGTAAAGAACCCATTTAAATAGATGAAAGAATAAATACTGAACAAACAGATTTCCACATCTTGATCTACAACGTTCTTACGAAGGAAACCTTGTTTTAAATACATCCCTCCCTCCACACGCGTTCTTTCTCTAGGTTTGTAATAATACGTATCAACTCTATAGGGCTTCTCAATATATTATATTTGATCGAAAACGAGCCTGATAACTTTCTATTGAAACAGCAAAGAGGGATGATAATGGAGTGGAGGCCAGCGAGCAAGTTGAGTCCGTTTAAAGGCACGCAACATCATGATTTAATGCAGCGGTAAAAATTACTTGATACAGACTTTGTGGATATATATATAACAGTTTTGCTGCCGCAATCTCAGCAAAATCCAGGTTACATTTCATTTGTCTATTATTAAGACATAGAGGGAAACCAACACCCCCCTCCCTCTCTTAAATACCAGAATATAGTCTAACATTCCATCAAAACTTATTCTTCTAATTGATCCCAGAAGATGGGAGAAGAGGGGGGAATGAATGATTGATGAGTAGAACCTTCTCAAAGTCATGAGAGAGCCCAAAGCCTGTTATACCTCATATGTAGTATATATATATAGTTACGTATACCATTAATTATTCAGTATACTGTAAAGGATATGGTACAATATATCGGTAGAGTACATTACAGCCTTCCTGAACAAGACAAGACTCTCGCTATCAACTCAAAACCTTCCGGCCACACTTTGCTCCCGTATACAGATTCGGCTGCAGAGAAGTTTTAAAGAGTTCCATCACTATATAGTTTGTGTCTGACTTGAGAAACCTCAAATGTGATTAGGATTCATCGACTCAGAGGGCTGAAGGAACTTGACTGTATTTGTCAAGTTGTTTTTGGAAGTCTATAAATGATAAGTTTGTTTAAAAGCAAAATAAACTATTAAATAAATAATAAATAAACTAATCACTTATTGCTATTTATATATTACGTTTTATATTCAGTTTATAACACTACAGTATTGTATAACTGCTTGTTCCTAAGCAAAAGTATTCAATTTAGATTTCAAATTCAATTAGAACTTAATGTAAGCAAAAGGGTCAACTGCGCACCGCACGTCAGGAAGTCGATTGGTCTTGGTCACGTGACTTAAAAATCGATTAAAATTATTTTCTAAGTAATTCTAAGCAGGCCTGCCAGACTAATGCACATTTTTTTAAAAATATATTTAAGATTTTATTTTATTGTCTAAAACAAACATTATGTAATTATAATTCCAAAACAATATAATTAACCAATTAGATTATAACTTAATATAAATTGTAATGATTGTCATATTTTAAATAAAATAATAATTTAAAAAATAATAATACTGGTTTTTTCCAATTTTATTTCGACTATTTTTTGGAAAAAATGATATTATTGATGTGGGAGGCCTGAATTTGTAAATAAAAAGAGTCCATTTTAATAAGTTTTACATGTTAATTACTGACTTTTTTTTGTTCTAACAAACAAGAGCATATTTTCTACGAATCTTCATTTTGGTGCTTTTATTCCCTTTTATATATTAGTATCATTACTTCATTTATGTGTGTAATCATTTACTTTATGGCAACCAAACCTGTTTTCAAATTCATTTATTTGTTAGCATTAAACTTCTTCTAGAATTTTTTTCAGTAGTATAGTAAGGTGCATCACTGTAACAAAAATCCAATTTTAACTATATTTTTTCATTTTCGCTCTAAATTATCATGTGAAAAGATGCCTAAAAGTAGAAAATCATCATTGCAACTATTTTTATAATAAAGGCCGAACAGAATAGATAGTCTCGAGGGGAAACTCTATTTTCCTCATAAAAACCAATAAAAAAAGCCAGTCACCTGCTCCATCCTGTCCCCCACCATGCGGATGTCCGCGTCCAGCAGGCTGTGCTTCTGCAGCAGATCCTCCACTCCCATCAGGTGCTTCCCGTAGTCATCCGACTTCAGCCGGGCTCTGATCTCCTCCATCCAGTCCAGCAGGTAGACCATCTCCTGGAAGATGTGGTGCAGCTGCATCGCCACCCCCAGCCGTGCCCGGCGCACCTGAGTATAGCATAATGGGGTTCATAGTATGTCGTCAAAGAGTTGTTTCTTTGAATTGTCCGGGAGATTAATTAAGAGGAATTCAGGAGAAAGATATTAATGTTATCTTAAACAGCGTGGCCCAATTTCACTCTGTAACTTGAAAGTGCTACAATTCGAAAATTACTGAAATATGTACGCAATAAATAATCGATAAATTAGAATTTTAACAAGTTACGTTTTACCAGTTTTAGTTAGCTACAAATAATTAACATTTTAATCTTCTGCCAAAAACACAATAATCCCTATTAATCAATTATCAAGTGTTAAAGTTTGTCTTTTATAGTCTAACAAACGATAAATCTCAACAATTCTAGCTAAATGGAATGTATAATAATTATGCTTCTCTACAAACAAAGACATGCTAAAACAATTATTTACTTTCTACACTGGAACATAAAAAAGGAATTGATACGAAAATAAAAATACAACATATTTTTGAAAATAAAAAAACAATATTCACGAGAAGTCTACATTCAGTAGCTCCTTTTAAATTCTAGATTTCAGGACATCTAAAAATGGTAGAAACCCTGTATCATAAATACATGATCGTTTAAATTATACAAATAATATATTGCTAAAGTTAATATCTATTGCTAACTAATAGTCACCTTCAACAGCCCCAACAACGTCTCCCACAATCTCAGCACATTTTCCCGACGAGCCGCAATCCGGTCGTAACCATGGTAACCCTCCCGCTCCAACTCATTGGCCACCATCATAACCGCATTCACCCGCTCCTCATAGGCAAAGATGTCCGTCTCAATCGCCTCGTGCTTCTTCGTCGCCGCCTCCACCGCCGCCAAATCCGACCCGAAGTTGTCCTGCGCCACCAGCCGCTGGTTCTCCCCCAACCAGGCCTCCCGCATGCCCGCCTTCCGGTCGAACCGGGCCGCCAGCTGTTCCAGTTTTTCCTGGCGGATCAGTTCATCCCGGAGGGCCAGTTCGCGGGCGTGTTCCGCCTTCTCGAGGAGTTCCCAGGCCCGGTTGATGTCGGCGAGGCTTCGGCCCTCGGCTGGCGTGTAGGGGCGCTGGTTGTTGGCGCGCATCTTGCTCTGGACCGTGAAGAGGAGGACCTCGAGGTTGCCCTTTTCGGTGAATTTGGGCGGCTTCTCGGCTGTGCGGTAGGTGTTGAAGGCTGCCAGCTGTTGCTGCACTCCCGAGAGGGAGTTGGCGAAGGTCCGGTCGTTGAGCAGTTCGATTGTCTGCTGGATCCAGGTGAGCAGGTCGGATGTGAGTGTGTCGTAGTTGTCCACCTGTTTGTAGCACATTGAAGGTATATAATATAATAATACATTGATTTTTTGAAAGCATATATATTGATTAATTGGCTTGACGCACGCTAACAGTTTACTTCAACCAAGAGTACGTAGCGAGGCTTTGATACACCACGCTTTGATAATAGACTATATCACATTATATACAATTTAAACCATGATAAACAATGAAAATACATCCAAAAACCATCAAAAACGACTGCGCGGCAAAAATCAATACATTAATTTTTTTTTCTCTTGTACACCACTCGATTATGAGTTGCAAAACTCGTTGGTTGTATTAATACAAATATAAAAAATACAAAAATTAAAACACACCCGACAATAAAATCAATAAATACAGACTGCTCACCATCCGCGTCGTCTCAATGGCTTGGTTGAGCACCTTGCCGATCCGCTTCGAGTGGACCGTGTCCGCCTTCATCTTGGAGAAGTAGTGGTAGAAGCCGACCACGTAGGTGATGATCGAGTGCTCGTCAGGGTTCTCCACGATCACGTCCTCCGAGTCCAGCAGCCGCGGCAGATGGAGGTTCTGCTCGGCCACCTGGAGTTCAGTTTAGGTCAATTTTGAAACAGTATTTTCGATCTCGGTTTAAACTGACATTAAATCCTTATTTTTAACGACAAGTTCCTCCCGTGTATTTAAAAAAATTAAGTATTTAATATTGGCGGAAATTGAAATATCATAAAAAGAAGTGTTTCTTGAAAATCGTAATTATTCAAAAAGTAGTTTTGGGCTTATGACGTAATCAGGTCATAAAAATGATATTCATTTTATAAAAAGTCGTTAGAAGGTATGTGTATAACAAAAGACAAGAAACAGCCCCTCGTATCGAAATCTAACCAATCCCAGCAAGCCACGTGCCACCCCACCTGGAAGGCCTGGTCCAGGTTGTCGACGGGGGCTGTGCGCGTCATCACCGCGAAGTCCACTAGGTCGGGCCGGTGTTTGTGTATGAGTGCGTTGAAGGCCAACCCATCCCGCCAGGAGGTAGTGAAGTTGCGCACGTTGACATTGGGGTAGCCGGCCGTCTTCATCTGACACCAGAGCAGCAGGGCGTCCTTGGCCTGTTTGGTCTCCTAGGTGTCGTACTCGCGGATCGTGATGTCTTGGATCTGTTGACATGGGAGAGAGGTAGTCGTAATGGTGATGGAGAGAGAGAAAGGTGGTTGTCATGGTTATGGAGAGAGAGAGGTGGTTGTTATGATGATGAAGAGAGAGGCGGTTGTCCTAGTGATGGAGAGAGAGAGGGAGGTGGTTGCCATGGTGATGCAGAGAGAAAGGTGGTTGTCATGATGATTGAGAGAGAGAAGCGGTTATCCTAGTGATGCAGAGAGAGAGAGGGAGGTGGTTGTCATGATGATGGAGAGAGAGGCGGTTGTCCTAGTGATGCAGAGAGAGAGAGGGATGTGGTTGTCATGATGATGGAGAGAGAGGCGGTTGTCTTAGTGATGGAGAGAGAGAGGTGGTTGTCCTAGTGATGCAGAGAGAGAGAGGGAGGTGGTTGTCATGATGATGGAGAGAGAGAGAGGTGGTTGTCCTAGTGTTGCAGAGAGAGGGAGGTGGTTGTCATGATGATGGAGAGAGAGAGGGAGGCGGTTGTCTTAGTGATGAAGAGAGAGAGGCGGTTGTCCTAGTGATGGAGAGAGAGGGAGGTGGTTGTCCTAGTGATGAAGAGAGAGTGAGGTGGTTGCCATGGTGATGGTGAGATAGGTGGTTGTCATGATGATAAAGAGATAGAGAGAGGCGGTTGTCCTAGTGATGGAGAAAGAGAGGGAGGTGGTTGCCATGGTTATGGAGAGAGATAGGTGACTGTCATTGTGATGGAGAGGCATTTCGGAAGATATTGGTAACAATTAACTATCAATATAATATTTGATACATTTTTATATCTTCAAGACCGTTTCTGTATTATTTTTACTTAATAAAGTATTTTTAATGTACATCCTTAATTTTGAGATTTTTTAAAATTTAGGTCGTTAAATTCCGGTTTCGCAACAATCAATAAATGATTCCCACGTGCGATGCGATGCGAACCCCAACACGGCCTGACTGACTGACCGACCGACCTGGAAGCGGAGGATGATGGTCCAGATGAGGCCCAGCGTGAGCCGACTGTTCCCGTCGACGATGTCGTGCGCCCCTGTGTTCTCCAGGTGGACGCGCTGTTCGCAGAGGAAGTTGAGCGACTTGTCCACGTTCTCCAGGAAGTGGATGCGCATCTTGCCGCGTGTGGGCCGTGGCTGAGTGGACAAGTGGGGAGGGGGAGGTTTATATATAGTGTTCAGATGGGTAGGGGGGGTGGGGGGGGCAGTTTTTCTGCTGGGCAGGTTTTGTGGTCACTATCAAAATATTGACCATTAAATCTGATATAACGGTTATGCTTATCCAGGTTCATCTGATATAACATGTAAGGAAAGTAGGATTACTGATATATTGAATATACAAAAAGATTTTACATTGACCCACTTGAAAATTAAATTATTTATGCTCGAATCGAAAAGTTATTTTTATATTTTTCCAAATTTTGAAACTTATTATTTCCATGATTCCTAAAAAACGAGTTCCTATACATCGAGGCTTATTATCCTTATGCTTTTTAAATGCATTTAAATTTGACGAACCCAAAAATGTTGTTTATGATGGCGGGATACATTTATCATTTCAGCAAGAATCATAAAAATATTTTAAAAAATTATTAATAATTCATACTATTCGAAGATATTATGTCACTGTAAAACTCTATATCTAACCATTTTGTACAAAATTTTCAAACGTACAAAGAACGTACTGCACTAATAATACGCCATTCTGCAGACTTACCAACTTTTCTCCGGAGAGAATCTCCAACAGCTTGAGCAGCATTTTCCCGTCGCGAAGATCGAGGTAGAGATCCTCAATATTGCAGCTCACCTTAGTCAGATGGGAATTGATCCATTTGCAGAAGGTCTTCCTCTGTACCGACTCACGCTCGTCTGTGTAACAGGGAGAGAGAGAGAGAGAGATCGAGAGAGAGAGAGAAAGAGGTGTCTACTGTATGATGGTGCTGTCAAAAACGCTAAAGGATTACTAGATTTTCCGCGAGAGAAAAACACATCGAAAACTATGACAGTTAAATCCGTTGCCCGGGCCGGGGTGATCGAGCTTAAAGTCTGACAGTTGACAGTGTCAATGTGTCAGCATTATATCGATGCGATCACACATGTCTTTTTTATGTGGCACTATGGGTTAGGAAGACATCATCTGAACAGAAACGAACAAACCTCCCTCTGGGCAGTGTTAACAAATTGAAGTATTGTTTTGTAGGTGGCTGTGGTGGTAAAAATATAGAATTTTTAAAAGGATTTATGAGTAATGGGGAATATTCTACTCTTTTTAAAATATTGCAATTTAATGTTAATATGGCATAGAAAAGTATAAGGCTATCCTAGAAATTGTCCAGAGATAAAGTATAAAACTAACAATTATTTATACAATTAAGATAGTTTAACATGTTCACTGTTTATGAAATAGAAAGCTTTTTATATTTTCTGTTTTCAAAAAAACGTATATCTATTTTCAGGTCTTATTGTATTAATTCAATTAAATTTTCCTGTTTTTTCCTTGACCTTTTCACTTTATTTGATTTGCTATTATTTTGCAGATTTCAGATAGCTCTAGAATACAATAAGCTTTAAGTAACCACAACGAATAGGCCTCAATAGCTAGTTAAAAGAAAGGTAGGTATCAACAATCCTTCTTTTGTTTCTTGCAGCTAACAAAAAGTAATAAGTTCTTACTTATTTCAAACACACCACTCAACCAATAATTATAAGGGAGCCCCACCTGCAAGCGCGCGGATTCTTGACCTTTCATAAAGCTTGGCGCAGCTGTCTCCACTCTCCCAGTCATCGTCGAATCCCTGGCCGGGCTCCTCCCACTGGTGCTGCGTGACACCCAGACTGACCTGGGTCATACTGGAAGTGAGAATATAAAACGATTGCGTGCAATTGCGATACATTAGAATATGTGCGTGTCCATCTATGCGTTTAGCTGACTTTGCGGTAATTTAAGGTAAAATCGATAGCATAAATATCGATTATATCACAATATTGATTAAATATATTATTTAAAGCTCTTTTTGTAGAGTACAGGTTTCCAGGAAAAGGTGGGATTTAAAAAAATGTACAGAAGAGGATAACTATTGAGACAGTAAATATTGCACGACAAAAATATAAAACAATGCAAAAGTAACCACCACAAAGGAAATAATCACGTTATAAATTTAGAATTTTGTGATGACTGCTTTTTGTAAGCCTCATATTGATATAGGAAGGAATTAAAAAGACCAGGGGCCCGTTTCATAAAAATATCAGTAACTGATAATTATCAGTTAAGTAGTGATAATTATCAGCGCGGCGTT
>JAUZND010017762.1:0-26630 GCA_034780555.1 Coelogynopora nodosa | reverse complement strand
CATGACTAGGAACCAGAGGTTCGAAAATTTGTGAAATTATACTTTTTAACCTACAGCGAGTGCTTCTCATTTTCTTTTCTCTTCTATAATATAAATAGTTTATAAAATAATTAATCAATGCTTCATTTATAATTTTTGATAGTATAAAATTAAATATTCCAAATTACTATAAACTCAATTTTAAAATATTATCAGTTAATTAAATATTATGTAAAGTAGGAATATGTGAGTTTGCAGCCTATATTTAAGATTGAACATTTTTTCTGGTATTTTTTTAAACGTCAAACCATCGGATCAATTAATTAATATTATCATGAAATGACTATCATCGCTGGTTAAACGTTAAACCTAATATTGATCACATTTATATCCTCTATTAGGCCTATATTTAGCTGCAGTCAGACTCACTGATACATTATAATGGATTACTGTCTGTGTGAAGGAAGCACCCAAAATCATTGAATGAGCAAACAATGTAGCTTACATATTATAGAGTTTGTCACACAAATAAGGAGGCTGTATGCTATACATAATAAACATAACAATAATATGTATATAATATATATATAAAGAATTTCGAGGGAGTGGACGACAATGAGTACATATTAGTGAGTAACACATTGATTGTGCAGCTGCAGCTATCTAGTCAAATAAGAAAAGCTGTCAGTTGCGGAACCTGTCCTGCATCTCGTAAACTGTTCTAGAATTGTATTGTTACTTCTTTATTGATTGGTGCACTACAGTCATATACTATAATAAACAGTATTTTTAAATTAAGAAAAAAGCTGCGTAAGTTGTGAAAACTGCGCGCAGGCCTAGAGTAATTGTCCGACAAAAACAATGGATGTGAACGGAAATTCTTCGAGATTAGACCCGAACTTTGACGATATACAATTCCAATATGTTGGGGCGAAAATTTTTATGAAGTAAGTTACAATGTTATAATTTATTTATATATTAAAATGCTTTCATATTTATAGACAGATATTGAAGCACGTGTTTTGCATTGAACCTTGATTAAAATGTTACAACACGGAATTTTGTTGTATTTTGTGAAGTTTATTTCAAATATCCTATTATCCATCAAGGGATTAATTGTTAAAAATAATTATGTTAGATTTTGCAAAATAATTTAAATATTTTAAAATGGTTTCAGGTTGTTCCTGATATAGGATGATAAGATGAAGTCCATTAATTTTAAGACTAAAGGTTTGAAGCATCAATTTTATGAACGGAGGGTTTGAAGCATCAATTTTAAGACGAAGGGTTTGAAGCATCAATTTTAAAACGAAGGGTTTGAAGCATCAATTTTAAGAGGATATATTTGCAGCAGTATGGCAAAAAGGAGCTTTGTAAAGATAAATATACTGGTAAGGTCATATTTAGCTTACATAATATGAGGTTGCTTATATATACTCAAACTTATTTTGTACATATTTCTAAAATGATACATGAATCTATTCTGATACATTTCAGAATGATTGATTCATTAAAGGTACAATAAGTAAAAATTTTATATGTTACATATTCCAGACGAGTGTAGAACTAATTTATAGTGGTACACTTTTTAAAATTGTTTAAGTATAACCATTGAAGTTATCAATGGGCCAAAGAACAAATATAATTTTAAATAGAATTGTTTAACTTTGCTATATTTTATTGGTTAATTATGTTTCACAGAACATTTTCCATAAATTTTAAGTTCATACATTGATTCCTTAACAGTTTTAAAAAAAAATTGATCATGATGTCATAAAAAAAATTGGTAATAGAAGTGGAAATTTTCAAACAAAAATATTACTGTGTTAATACATGGACCAAATATTTAGGGCTCAGTTGGTCAATTTCCTAATCTTAAGAAGATTAGGATATAATGAAAGAAAAAAAATATTCCTTAGTTATTAACAAATTAAATGTTAATAATTGGTTCTAATTCACAAACTATATACAACCTTTTTAAATATATTTATAAATAAATAAAAATAAATAATTTTATTTTATATAGATAATAAAGAATTTTCTCGCAAACCGAAGATTGGATAATGCAAGAGTAAAAAGAGTATTTAATTTCAAACGAACCCTACAAGGGTCGCTAACTCTCGACTAGCACAGCTGCTATAGCCAGGAACGGAAGAGTGGAAGGATGGGCTCGAACCTGTTCCGAGACACAACCACTCGTCCTTATTGCCATTCATTAGGATGCATACACTGCAATTACTGTATAATTTTATTCTCCTGTTGTATGGTAATAACACAATCTATGAAATAGTAACAAATCTATTATAGTACTAACTCATAACATTTCTCATGTTGAATTAAAGCATCATTTTATAAATATATACTGAAATCGATGAAAAATTTAATGAAAAAGATAACATTAATAATAAAATTTTTATAATATATTCCTGTGTATGTTGAATTTTAAAATTTATTGTATCCATATGCTGTGAATTAATCAATTCAACGTGAGCTAATAATATAAAAACTAATTTTGATAAAATTTTGTAACGGCATTTTTAATATTTTATTAGAGTCTATATAGTAAGAAAATAAATAATTTTAAAAGATCGAAAAAAAGACTTCCAAGAATTGATATCTTACCAAGATTTTTGAAAGTATTCTAAAATTCAGGATATTACTTAGTTCCTGTTGGATATTGGTAATCTTACTAAGATTACAATTTTACTAAAAGAAATATTGTTTTTTTCAAGATCTTCGTAAATAGAAAAGGGGGGTATTTTTACTTATCCTTAGAATTTCTCTTACGATTCTTTGCATTGGAAGTTCTTCTTTTAAAGCTAACGTTTTAAGTAATTGTTTTTGCTATTTTTTATTATAGACTTAAACAAAGCATTAGTGTAGACGAACAAACGGAACAAACTGTAATTCTCGCATTCTTCGGGGAAGATCAAATGCGCGCTCGAGGTAAACACGCCGAAGACCTGTTAGACCACCTTCGATTGCGACATATGTGTACAAAGGGTGTTTGCTCTGTAAGTATAGAATAATTTATTATTTTCCAAACAAAGTAGTATATTAAGAAGTTTATGCAAACTGAAGGTTGTTAATTTTACAACAGTTGTCTCTTTTCTTTTTGCAATGACAACACATATCTAGTGTGAAATTTATATTGTGTCACACTATACCGTAGAATTTCGTTAATTGTAATGATTTTTTTTAAATTAACAAATATTATAAAAGTTAACCTTGCTAATATCAGCTGTTATTGTTTGATTTTTACTTTAATAATTTTCATGCATTAAAATAAATTAATTACATTAAAAAACTACATATATATCTATGTCATGTAGTTGTCTATAATTGCTAATCTATTTTGTTTGTTAAGTTGAAATATTTGTCGACGCTTTTTTTCTTTTCTATTTTGTTTAGTTTTGTTGTTGTACATGGACCATTCAGATCGCATTATTGTATATATGCCCTGTACTGATAAAAAGTGAGCTTGAGCTCATAATCATGAAATCGTGGAGCAATTGCTTAATTTTAAACTTACAATAAAAACATGAGTTAAAGATTTAGCTAAAGAATTAACTTATTTAGGGTCGTAACAATAAAAGCAATTTGTAGCGTTCCAATTGTAAGCACGAAAAGTATGGTCTCAAATAGTTATTTAAACAAAAATTAATAACGGAAATTATATTATTGGTTGAGCATTTAGCGTGTAACTTTTAGCTGATTGCCTGAATTGTTAATAATCGTTTTTTATTATATATATTCCAACAAATATAACTCTTTCATAACGTGCTTATAAGACCTGTAATTTAATTTGACATACTTTTGGAATTAAAAACTCTACGTAAATAAATATTATTAATGTTATATTTGTTTCAATTAAGATGTATAATTTTCATTCAATTCGAAATTCGCCTCAATATTGTTTAGTACACAACATTATTCACATTAACATATTATTGAATTATTGTAATAATAAGATTAAAATATAGTTATGCTATATATGTAAAACGTAATTGTTTTTATTAATTGCTATTCACTGGATACAATGAATTAAAAAATTATCGTCTTATATTTTTATTATTAAAATATAGTTATTGTCATTCCTTATATTTGGTATATAATAGACAAAACGAGTCGTTAGATGATAAAAGTGTCATGTTCGATTTAATAATTGTAAGTGTCATATTTGTATGTATTTTTAAATTTATATTATTCTAATTATACAGTGTAGAATTAATGTTAGTGCATTAATTAGAAATCGCGATCCTATTTAATTCTTATATTCACTACATACCTTCATGCCTTTTAATTGCTCATGATATTGAGTAAAATTAAACGTCACAATTATATGTCTGTCTTAATTATCTTTTTTATTTAAATTCCAGAAAGCATTCGCGCTACTCATATTTTATTGTGAGCGGCATCTTACTGCTCGTCTAGCTCTAATCAAATGTTATATGTTTAAAATTATAATGCCTTAGTCGATCAATATTTCATATTCAACCAAACAAGTTTGTATTAATAATATAATAATATTATGTCTGGGCTATTTTATCAGTACATATACAAAATCATGCTGTTTAATTGTTATTTTCACTTTATACCTTCATATTTTTTCTTCCCAAACAGTTGCTATAAATTTTCATTCCAAACATTTTGAATAAATGTCTCCGAAATTCAATTTTTTCCGACGTTGTTAGAACTTGAAATAGTTTTTGAACAATTCCACTAATAACATAATTGATATATTTTCACTTGTGTACATTGGTAAATATTTTCAATTCAATGTTTTACTCAATATACGAAAGTCATAACTGCTACACGCGAAATTATTATTATTCTATATTTTCTTCAGAACCCCGACAAACATTTTGAAGAACGGAAATGTTGCCCCTTGGGACCCATGATAAAACTTTTTAGACAATGCAAAGATGACATGTCGGCCAATATTATGGAAGAAAACAAGGATGTGATTTTGAAACATTTTTGTAGATAAAAATGTTATAAATGATTTTGTGTCCTTTAAAAACAAATTGTAAATTATTATTTTGTTGATTTTTGTTTAAATGCTGTTTTGTTTAAATTTTGTTAAAAATGCAATCGTCGATACAACTGTAGCATTTCCATGAGAAAGGGATATATAAATATATATTAAACAGTCTATTATTCTGTGAAAATTTATTTTATTTCAAATAAAAGAGATACTCATTTTCTTAATTGAATTGTATGCACATATTCCTATTACAATTTATGTCTTTTGTGTTTTTTCATTCGCTTAATTTCTAAAACTTCAGTGTATATTTCTTACGAATTATTTCGAAATATTAAGCATTATGCCTATAGGTTCAATTTTTTAATCTACCGATCATATAGATAATTTCTGTAATAATTGTTCATACATGTTTTTTAATCAATCACATCTCTACATATATATTTTATAGTTGCTTGAAGCATAAAGTGTAATAAAGTATTAAATAAAATTGCGTTTGAAAGCAAGGAGCTGCAAGTGTATGAATATTAAATTAACATATTTCATGTATAAATATTAAAGTTAATTAAAATAAACAATTGTGAGTGTAAACATCACTTTATCGGGGCATCTTCAGTGGATGTAGGGCGCAACCAAAGAATATAGGGTGAAACACCATGGACTAACATAATATTAAATAATTAAAAAGATTAAAACATGTTTTTAGATTTAATCGAATGCCATATTATATAGATCACAAACACCAGACTTAAGATAGTATAGTAAGATAAGATAGTATATTTTTTATAGTAATAACTTCTTTAATGTCAAAATGTTAAGCATTAAAAGTAATACAATCATATCCAAAGAAATATCCAAGAAGTCCTAACTGTAAGTCCGAGAAGCGATGATAAAGCCTATAAGATCAACCCTCACAATCAATACTGAATTATTTAGATTTATTTTTAATATACAGTCCTATTGTTATTATAAATTAATTATTATATTTAGATGTATCCTCTTTTATAAATATCTGTAATATTTCAAATTCTTTTTCAATATAATGATTATAAATAGATATTTGTAAGTGTAATATAGTTAGTTTAAGACTGATCTGATGCCAGTAAAGTGAAAATGCTTTATAATATAAAATACATAAAACATGTGTTGCAGCAGTAAATTTGGATTTATTAGTCGATGAATTGAATACAGAAATTAAACCGGGAATGACAAGACCTTCATTATGAAATAAGTCTTGATTTCACTTATAGTAAATCCAGCTGATGCCAGCTGTCTCAAAATACGCTTCAATATGCGTTAACAATATGAAGATTCGGTGCCCTCTCGAGTTCAAAAACAATTACAAAAGGTTACTTAATTGTATTTGAAACCCTTTGTTCCGTAAAAGTTTAAAGAATTATTTAAACTAATTAAAAAGTAATAATATTGAACTGTAGAATATGGTTAATGAAGTCTTTCATAGTTTGGCGAACATTATGAGTACAGTTTAGAAATTGTCCAGTTTTAGATTTATCAGTTATTTCAAATATTTTCTGAACAATTATAAACCTAGATATTATACCAATAAAATAAATTGACAATGTAGAGAAATCAAATGAACATTTATATTATTTTATAACCGAAAAATAGTGACAAACATAATCTTTTAAATATTGTGAGTCAATAATTACATTGAAAGCAATTTATAACAGAAAAAAGAGGAAAAGCTATAATTGTCTCATTAAGTGAAAGTTTGTGTGATGTTTAGTGCTGAATCACAGCAGAAGTGCACATTGTGTTAAGACCACAGGTACCATCACCCCTATAGACCAAGTAGTAGCCCTACAATGGAAAAAATACAAAAACACGTTTATATACAATTAAATAGTAAGTCTCACATGATATATTATAGCTAGCCTAATTGCCAAATATTTAAAAACTTTTAATTTTTATAACCATATCACGTCATTGTTCTAGAGGTATAATTTTTTCATGCTAGATTATATACCAGATAAATATCGTCTATATAAAGAATCCTGTACTGAAACTAAAAGAACTGACTACATATTAGTTTATTTTTTATTACATAATTAGTTTGTTATTAATTACAAAGTTTCCGATGATCTTTTTTATTTATTAACAGTTTAGTAGGCAATATATAGTGAGCCAATTCATTCTTATAATAAACGGCAGTGACTGGATTCGTACTACAGGAAAAATATAAATACTTTTATACTCCTAGCAGTACTATACTATTTTAGAGTGAATATTTATAATTATAATAGAAAAAGTTTATCGATGTCACCTTTTCACCCCATGTCGGTCCCCAGCTGTTCTTGACGATCCAGTAAGGCTCATTCTTGCCGGCTTCAACACCATATCCAACAATGAGGACACCATGATCCAGCTTCGACTTGCTGCAGAAGATGGCCCAGGGGTGTGACACCCCCCCCATGTAGAACTGAAACATGTTCGATAAGATTGGAAGCTCATGGGCCTAGATACTATACTATTGTGAGAGTAGAGAGATTAGAGAGATGCAACGAAACCAAATTCCAGGAGTTTACCAAGACTTTCTAATATCTAATACATGTAAGGAATTGTTGAACTAGTTTAAAATGTTGCTATGATTAAATTCAGACTATAATCACAATTGCCAATCTAACAAAATAAACAACTAAAGATATATTGATTTGAATGTATGTTAATTTATCCATTAGGAGATATTATATAAAATGTATATTTTACATACGTTGAACAAAACAAACAAAAAAGGCCTACACATAATTTATAATAAATATAATTAATATAGGATATTAATTGGATATAGTAGATTAATCCCTTGTATTGGATATAGTTCAACAATTTTTAATTGATTAAAAAAAGTTTTTCTTAAAAAATGGCACATATACGACATTTGACAATGTTTAACTTTTCAAAGACCTCGAATTGTATTATGACAATTGTTTAGACATACTTAAACAAAATTCGTTACTATAGTATAATATAATATTAGCTTATCAATAAAATTAAATATAAAAACTGAAGGAATATTTAATTATTATAAGAATCTAGGAATTTGTTTGAACAAATGAAACATGATTGTGTTTATGGCTCGTATTATATTGTATAACTGACCATTTTTGGAAATAAACACCATAGAGCAATATCACCTAAGAAAATATCAAAATGTATAAAAATATAATACTGTGGTCTACATTATAAAGGTTTACGACATCGTATAAAAACAATTAACACACATAGTGAGTCACACAAGTCACATATAGATATTACACATAGTAAAACAGAGATGTAGTTATTTTGAATTAATTAAATTAATTTATTATTTGAAAGTTTGAAGCTGTAGTTTGAATTAGTAGGCTACATACAGATTTAAAAATACGATTAATGTTTAATTGAGCAGCAAATTATTGTGAGCTAAAGGGTCCTTTCATTAGATACATTATACATCATCAATATAACACTGTTTATTTCTTAGCATTCTTAATAATTAATTTTGTACTCGGATAATAGTCAATTGTTATAATATTGTTTCATTTGCTATAAGGACCGGAAGGTGTATGGGTTCATCGTGTATTGTGTATGGTGTGGTTGCAGGTATTAAGAACTTATTTTTGTACAAGTCTTTATCATTAAAACATATTTCTAGGTATTGAAATATCAGAGATGTGCTTATAAAGCCAAAATATAGTGTATGTATATACTTATCTAAATATTAAGTGACTCTTATTCTGAAAAACGCTTAAAAGTTAGCAAGGGTTAATTGGTGGTATAGCATGACCTAAACCCAATTTAAACAAACCTTATACCACAAATCCAAACCCCACTTTAAAATATGCTAGACTAATTAAAAAATATATATATATTCAAATTAACTTTTAAAAGTTATTGTTGCTTAAGTCGGATAAAGTACTAAAAAATACTCTCATGCAATTATCTATCACAACTGATCAACTCGCGGTTTATACTAATAGATGCGCAATCAACAGCCAGCGCAGCAGTATACATACCTGCATGGCAAAGGCGTTGATCCCGATGCTGATGGGTCCATTGGGCACGAGCCAGCTGGCCATCTGGCCCTCGTCCTTGGAGATGGCAACCGAGGAGTTGATGTAGACAGTCTGGCCGCCCGCGTGTCGATGACAGCCGCCGCCGTCGCGCCCCGTGTAGGGGTACTCGGCCTCGGTCTCCAGGCCGCCCAGCCGGATGATCTCCTTGTAGGCCTGGGAGGGGAGGCCGCCGTTGCACCCCTGGTCCACCTTGTCGCAGTCCACCAGCATCTGCTCTCGCGGGTGTGTTGGGTTGGGAGTGTTGGCGGTGCTTTACAACCGTTTAGCTTTTGTGAACGTGGTCTCACTCGCGCATATCTTTTGTCTCATATATATTCAGTTCATTCGCATTCACAAATTAATTATTCGAGTCTTATATAATCTATGTCTGGCTGGACACATGTGTGGAATTATAAATATATAGATATTAAAATGGTTGAGAAGCCACAAAAATATTTTTGCAAAAAGTGTTAATTGTGTGAGATGTCACATTATATTTTGTAATAAAAGAATTCATAACCTTCTTGATTTTTTCTATAATAGAGTTCTCAACAATTCATTTAAAAACCCTTTTTTTCTAACAGAGCATAATAATTAATTATACATTTTTAACAAGAGTAATAAAATTCGGTTTAACTTACGTGAAAAAATAATCATGATACGAATCTTCTACAAAGTATTTATTAAAATTATTTATTTATTTACAACCATCACGCAATAGACATTTAGATAAATTACAGAATACATTTATTTTAATCAAATTTATTTATCAATTTTTCAATATATATTACAAAATTTAATATCTAGGTACATATATCATTGTAAAGAATGGAGAACCGAAGTTTTTATGTATCAATAAACTATAGATTTTCAACTATGCATGGCAGCAAAGGATATATAAACCATTTAACATGTATTGACTTGTGTATTAACATTATATATGTTGTATATATCAGATTGATTACATGGATAATGTTCGAAGTTAAAAATATACATCAATTATAAATAGCTCATTTCTATATATAATAAATTGCATAACTGTGAAATACAAAAGTAAACAATGATTCCACTAAGTATGCCAAATGATGTGTTAGTAGTAGGTACACTCTTGACATGACTAAACCTGTTAGGCGTTTTGTCAAATATCAAACAAGCAAACCAAATTAGAAATGTAGATAAATTCGTTTGAACTAATATTATTACAAAATTAAATTCGGTAACAACTCAGAAAGTAAACTAAAATAGTAGTTGAATAACCAATTTAAAAAGCAAACTATTTTTAAACTGAAAATATATTCTGTGGAAACTAAACACGTGTTTCAATTTAATAATATCGCAACAGAACTGTGATTTCTAACATGTAGCCTAGTTTTAATTGTAACATAATATAGTCAATTAAACGCTGAGCAAGCGTTCATATATAAGAGTCCTACATAATCTATGAGAGTGTGACATATGCCGATGGTTGGAAACCCTCCGAAAACAAATAGATTGGACTGCCCGGTGACTATTTCAGGTGTACTTTAATGTTAATATTACAAACTTGTACACTTATAATGCAAGGTGGCCCAAAATAAGCACGACAGTTTAATTTTCATATATACATATTATTATTTGTAATCAGTTAATGTACGACATGCAAATGCGTAAAAAAGGATCCTAAATAAGATTGCAATAAGTGTTCGAATTGCAATCCACAAAAAGATCCATTCTGCTGCTAAGACACTTTCAATAGAGTTTTCCACATAACTCTTTCTTATTGTCTACCACTGCAAGTTCAGGGTTAATTGCAGCTTTCAAATTATCCATTGTTGTTGAGTTGGTGGGAAAATGAACTCTATCTTTCATAGCGCCCCATAGAAAAAAATCCATTGGAGTCAAGTCCGGTGATCGAGGTGCCCAATCAATGGTCCCACGTCAACTGGGGCATTTTCGTCGAGTAAATCGCGTACGATGTTGCCGAACTGAGGCGGAGCACCATCTTGCATGAACCATAACTGATCAAAACTTACAACATATTCAGCATTTACAAATATAAAAATTACCAAAACAATCAAAAATTAAATGGAACTGTCGTGCTTATATTGGGCTACCCTGTGTATTAAATAAATGTACCGACATACTCATTTAACAAAAATAAAACCTGTAAAATTTTCTCAATTGCATATTTAAAAAACTTATAAATCAATTTATCTATCTTAATTATTTTACAACAATAATTCTTCTTAATTAATCTTGTTAATTATATGACTTTGAAAAATCTGTACTTATTGGTTATCTTATATAATCATATTACTCAAGTTCAATTTATATAAATAGCGCAACTATTAAAAACATTCAGACCACACTGAAGAGAACTATTGTGTGAACGAATGATGTTTTTTGTTTGTAAATTAACAAACGTTGAAAATGGTATCGCCTAATCATATTACTTTTTAGAATTGTGGCCAATAGCATGAATTAATTTATTATATAATTTTTGATCTCATGCGAAATATTTACTCTATTAGATACGCTAGAATTTTGAGCATCTTAGTGTACGATACATAGGAATTATTAATTATTATATATGTTTATATAAACCAAACACTGAATATCAAATAAGTCCACACCTGTTCACTTAGTGAAACCAAAGCTCCCTTTCGGAGTTTCCACTGTCCCTCGATATTTCCAGTAGTTGAAAAGGCCCAACAGGATCCGCAGGAACCTTGGTTCTTCACCGGGGTTACTGCTCCGCGGGGACGCCAGTCAAAAGCCGGAGGTGGGGGAGCCAAGGTGCGAAGAACTGATGCCTCTTTCTCTGGTCGCTTACTGAGATCCCAGGTTGGGCTCAGGTGACTGGCTCGGAATTCATCCTCTAAATACCAATACACAAATTAGATGATGTATTAAGCAAAGCTACAGTAAATCTTTTATTGTATTCAATAAAAAAATCCATCAATTAAAAGTATAAAAGTAGTATATTTCATAATCTAAATCTTAATAACTATGTTAAATTTGTTTGAATTTCAACTGATCGTTGTCCGAACATTTTCCGGAATGTTATTGAAGATACATTTTTAAATATATTTATTGACATATACATGTTGAATAAAAATCGGCCGACTTTCGTGAAGATATTATTTATCAGAGTTTTAAACAATTTCGTAAACTTTTGAGATGACTTTTTGACAATTCTGCAGGACAATTAATTATATAATTATAAGAACACAAAATAACATAAGTTGAAGTTTGAATAAGTGAACTAAAATTAAACAAAAATCATGCAACATTGAAATGATACAGATGCATACAAGTTGATAAAATGTATAGAGTTGAAAAATGAATCAAAATGAAAATAAGTATTTTTTAAAACGCAGGTATTCAGACACGTTTGTATAACATTTACATGACTTTCATATATAAATATGTTGTGAAACATTGAACCTTTTTATCTCAACTAAAATCTCAAAGAAATCCATATAAAATACACTTATTTGTGAATCTCAAACAAATATAATGTGGGCTAAGTATAGACAGGTATGCAATATAAATAAATCTATAAGAAATGCAATTTAAACGAGGCATATCTTGTAAATAACTAATAAGTGCAAATTAAACTAAAGCACTAAATTAAAAACATAAAAAATTAAATCACTATTGTATATAATATTTTTAAATCTATATTTATAGGGTCTACTATATATCTATAATAATATCAAATGGTTGGAAAGAAATGGTTTAAATTTGGTCTAAATTATCACGGAATAACTGATGACATCATAACGAAAATACAAAAATATTCTGAAATCAATATTATGGGTAATTTGATGATTACACAAATACTAGTTTAAATCTATGTGATAATACCACTGATTTCAATATAAGCAGATCTCTAAAAGTCTACGGATAATACCTAAATAAAATTTTGATAAAGCCGTAAGAATATTCAGAAAAATCATAGTAATATTAAATTGTTGTATTTATTATTTTTAAGTTATTTTGTTAAATATTCGTAATAATATATATAGTTTTAATTTAGCGAAATTTTTTGAGCTGGTTAGCAATAATCTAGGAAATATTTATGCTACATATTATATATATTTTACATGCAGTTATACATGAAATCGATAAAAATAATGTTGTCAATTTATATTATATACAAAAAAGTAGATAATTTATATTATTACCTGGAATCATAAAGCGTAGACGTGAGATTTCCTAAGGAATAATTTTGGTTGTAATTAACTTGTAACCTTTTTTGTAAAATCGCGTTCTATTTTTATGTGAAACAATTTATTCAGTTATTTGAACACTCTATTGAATTTTAATGTTGTAAATAATATATGAAAATAATAAAAACAATCTGAAACTAATTCTTTCGAAGATATATTATAAAGGGATTATGCTTGTCAATTTGTTAGAGTATCTCTTTTATTTAGGTAACACTTCATATCCAGTTCTATCATATTTCACTTGGATCCCACAATGATAGTGGACCTATATCAGTCAACTACCATTCATTATAATTATACGTTTTCCGATTTAGCTTTGGTCACCTTGACATATATTCACTCGATGACCATACAGATTTTGGCTTAATTCCCAAAACTTATAGAGCGACCGACTATAAATCAAACAATGACAGACGCCTTGAATTGTGTATTACTTATTTGTGGCTAAATAAGTTTGGAAAATCCCTACATGTTAGCCCATTGATGGGAAAGCAAAGAGATCGGCGGGCTTGCGCTCTGTGCAGAGCTGTTATTTGTGTATTTGAACGGATGTACAAATTAGATAGCTAGAGGATTCGTTTTGAACTATATACCCGCGTCGTCTATACATGCCAGGTGTCCTTGATATCTATAGTGTAAAGTTGATATTTCTCTACATATGTTTCTGTTATTTGTTACTCTTAGTAGTAAGAGCCATATGTAAACAAAGAACATAAAAATATTATCGTTTTTTCAGGCGTACGTTTCTTGAAAATTAACTATTTAAAAAATATTTTTTAGTAATTTAATAATTTTGAACCGACTGGGTAGAATATATTTGTATTATTATTATTAATATGTTACTCTTTGTATTGTATATCTTCGTATTAGCCTAATAATATTACCTTTATGACTTTGTATCATCTGTAATTAATATTAACCTTATTTATTTAAGAATTGGTTTAGCATGCATGAGACTTGAACAATAGGTCGCACAAACGCTCTTATAGATATCTGCAACAAAGCGACGTAACTGTGAATATATAAGTATAAGAACCGTATATATAAGGTCAAATAGGTATGAACATATTATGTAAGAAAGCAATGTATGTAACTTGCTTGACTTCAATATAGTTACTGCGCAGATATTGAAGTGTTCATGGCTATCTCCATTTCGGTGAAATATTGTACTAGAAAATAGCCAGTAAATATATGGTGAGAATTTGTGCAACTTGATAATTGACGTTCATAACGGCTTAAATAGAATTGACATCTGAGTGGTATCACATGATATTCTATTTGGATACAAGTGAGTTATTATAAGAATTAACAATTTCAATAAAATTGCACTAAGCAATAATTTACATGGTTACATAAAACTGTTCAGACAATATAAGTTTTGATAAGATTTCATACTCCGATAAGTTTTTCTGAGGAAGCATGTAAAATTAGGATGAACAAAATCTTAAGAATCCTCTATAGTGAAATATTTATTATATTAAAAACATTGATTTTTGACTACACTTAATTGCTATTCGATAATACCTGAAATATCAGAGTAAACGGTCATCCCGTATTGTCCAGAGCTGAGCTCTAAGAGTTGTAGTGTCTTGGCCTTCTTCATGTTGCTTTGGAAAATTTGATAGCGAATCTTTTCTTCTAAAACGATAAGAATGACTCAAATTACAAAAAAAACTAACAATTGGGTTGTAGGGTTTTATTTAAATCAATCTGTCAATATTTATAAATAAGAGTAAATATAAAGTAGATAACCTACAAATGCAGAGTAGAAAGTTTCAAACAGTTTGTGCACAATTAATTATAATCAATTAAGTTTTTGCAGTATAATTTTACAAGTGAACTAAACCCGTTAGGAAACACTTTTTGTAATATTGAACACATGTTACATGATTTGACACCCTGAATAGATGGTAGACAATATTTATAATACAGATAGTTTCCTAAAAGTTTGAAATTATTAATAAAGATGTCTGAAGCTGATTTATGTGAAAGGTAATGAGTTACCTTTTTTATATTATTTTATTCAAGAAAATGTTTTTATTCAACCAATTTATTTTCATTCACATTATGAAATACAGCTTATACTGATTCTAAATATCGATTTCAAAATATGTTTAATGGTGACCGTCAGATAGTATTAACCATATTATGAATTCCTTTCTCTCTCTGATACAAACAATCTATATCTATGGTATTAACTATTTTGGAAAGTCATAATCTTAACACTTGGTGACTTATTTTGGCATCCATTATTTTCATTCTCGATTATGACGCTGTTAAGAGTGTTGTCTGTGGATACCGTAGATAATAGAAATTGAACTATGCTCAGCCTCTCGGACAATTGATATATATGGCCATTTAAAATGTTTTTCAACATTTTAAACTGAAATCTGGTTCACACATATCCCATAATGTAATATTGAAATAAAGTTCCATAAAACTATGTATATCCAATATATTGGTAGATCACTTATCGAGCCACATTTACAATTAAAGTCACAAATTCCTGCAATTCCGTCGAGTGTTCGCGAAGCTATAATGGTTGTCATTGGTATTGTACGACCACGGTTTCAGTGCCCGCAACTACAAGAAAATAGAGGTAATTTTTTTAATTAATGATCCCTATCCTGAAAGGTTGTAAGGACTTGACACATTGGAAAGCTATGGTCCTATCATCCAAACATTTTGTCTTGTTAGGATCATGAAAAACGTAGTATAGAACTGAATTGTTTATTACTTCGAGAAGAATGAAGTGTTTAATATAAACTAAAAAGGCTTCTTCCGCAAAGAGTTCTCCACCGACCACCAATTGACGAAAGTAGCACAGACGATTTTTATTTTCGATAAATTTCAAAACCGTGAAAGATATATTTTTACTCATGGACTTCAAGATAACCAAAAACATGTTATACCTCAGTGGGTCTCTTACCATTGTGGGGTCGAAGAAAACGAAATAACAATTAAACAGTTATGTCTAATTAACAACACTACTTTTTGCAAATGTTTGAAAAAATAAAAAAAGGTCCAACATAATATATAAGTCAATCGAACCTATTACCTTGTACTGATCCATATGATTTACTGTGGAGCTTCTTAAACGTTTGGAACTCGGCCAGGGTGCCAACTTCCTCGTCATCGTTGTAACCCAGATGCTATCAAACAGAAGCAAATTTAAAAAATAAAATAAAAATTTAAAGTGCACAATAACACTTTTATAATTTTCAACCACATTTCCCTCTAGTATAAAACGAGTTAATTTTGGATGATTGAAAATATATTTGTTATTGCGGATACATAAAGTAATGATAACATTTTCTTTAAACACTTTATAAAACAAAACACCTAGCATTCAGTCAAACGGAACATAGTCAGATGTTTTTTCACTAAAATATACAATAAATAAATAGATACGAAATCGCGGTACTTTTATGCTTTAAATGTATGACACATTAAAATGAACACATATATTTTCTAACAACATTATCAGTGCCATGAAAATATGATTATAATTGTATATTTAACTAATTTTTTTAACGCAATTATTATTTTTGACTAACTGATTGTTGTTAGTCAATGAATTAGCAAAAAAATAAAGTTAATTAAACATCGGAATTCTCGTCACCAACACGGAATTCAGCATATTGAAGTGGTCTAAAGTATAAGACGACTGCTGTAGACGACCAATATAATATATAATTAAGGCAAATAACTTAAGGCGCAACTTACATGAATGTTTTCGTGAAGTTTCAAATGATCTGCGACTACACAGGAGTGTCTAGTGGTTCGGAAATCATTATTCTTGTTCCAAGATTGCACAAACACCGTGTACGAACATGTCTGAGGCTAAAATAAAAACAATATCACGGAATCATTAAACTATCTTTATAGACACAAACTAAATGAAACTAACCATGTTTGCTTGAAGGTTTATCAAAAAATTAAAATATTTAATTAAGTTTTAGTTATTTATAATAATGGTTAATTAATGGTTTTGAGAATGCAATGGTAATATAGGAAGCAGTGAACAAACTAGTCCGATTTGAAATATATGCCAACTAGAAGAATGGCACAAACAGTAAACATAAATCATAGCAAATTTTCGACAATTAAAAAATGGAATAAGTCAAGAAATAATATTGAATATAACACACATAATACATTTATAATTAATTAAAATTAGTAAAAGATTAAATAACTAAAAATTGTAATTTACACATTTTCATAAGTAATCCAATTAATTTTTAACAAATTAATACATTTACAAAAAAACCTTTTACATTTTATTATTTTGCTAATTTAACATAGTATGCTATCTAAAACAAATTAATTTAATCAATTATAAAAATTATTCAAAAATATTTTTTCTTCTTCTTGATTTCCTTGATTTGTATAATTAAAGACCCTATATCCATATAGTCAGGTTTGTTATGTTATTAAATTTAAATAAGAAATGATTAAAGCATAAAACCGAAAAAATGTCAAATAAAATTACCATATTCTTTAAAAATGTGTGACAAATTGCAATGAAATCTCATACAATATATATACAATAACAGAAATAAAATTATTTCGAAAACTAAAATAGTAATAAAGGAACTTACATGGCCTTGTCCAATACCACAGTCGAGAAACGTTTTCTTACTGTTTGCTGGAGAGTTACGACAACCCGTTGGAATAAGAGTAAGGTCAAACTCGAACAAGAGTCCAGCGACAATCTAAAATATCGTAAAACTATTTAGATACGTTTGCACAAAAATGTAAGATTAATTGTATTAAATATTTTTTAATAATTTTTTAAAAATTTTATATTAAATATACATTAAATATGTATTAATAGTTAAAAAACATGTTAAACATAAATATACGAATTACATTATTTTTATGAGATACTAAAGTATATCTCATACTACACAAAGCTTTGATACACCAGAAAATTAGATTATTTGCAGGAAATTATTTACATGTTATGGATTTTAGATATTTAAAACAACATTAGTTCGATATTTGAAATCTACACTGTTCACATTCATATATTTGGATTCAGATTTTTGTAGACATAAAAACTTCCTCGTGTGAAGGAGAAAAGCGCAATTGATAACTTCTGTTGCTGCACTATCAATGGACGAAGACAAAAATCGATATTTTGATATGGTCTCATGGGAGCCGGATATTCAGTCGAACGTACGGAAAAGCCAAAAATGGTCAAATCAAGCCCTGGGGGAACCAAGGCTATGGGACCCCATGTCTGAAACTTTCCGATATGCTAGCAATCATCCAAGGTTATACTTTCATAATTTTGATCATATAAGTGTTTTCTATATGCTACAAGCAAAATTAGAGTAAAATTTAATAATTTTTGCTTTCCAAATACATTTGAATAATAGATCATTTATCTTATTTAGTAAATTTTGTATTTAAAATAAGGGTGGAACTAATATTCAAATCTACCTGGAGCCCCTACTGTGCTTATCACCCCTAAGTACTACAAATATTTTTAAAAGGTTTATAAAAAATAACCCTTTAAAGGCAGGTTATGGTTTTTAAATGTATACACACTGCAACAAGCATTTAAAACACTCACATCTATATAATACTATAAGCAAAGCTGATTTCATTTTTAATAATAATAAGCTGCAAACATAAAATTTTTATAACTTATCAACAAATACTATATTATGAGAATAAGTATATATTTTCTGTTTAAAAATAAAAGGACACTATATGCTGTGAATTTTAATAAGTAGTAGATTCATGTTTTAAATAATTATGTATAATCATTTACACCATAATTTGAGTATTTCATTTTATAAAATTATCACAAAAAGTAATGATTTTGTTAGGAATGTTTCATGCAATATTTTCAAAAAGTAATAGGTATAATAATATTATTATTTTTTAATTAAGTTATATTAATTTCATACAATTATACTAAAAATAATAATATAGAATAATAAAAATAATTATGTTTTATTAAAATTTGTCAATATGGAGCATAAATATAAATGTATAACCAAATGTTGGTATAAGAAGGTACTAAATTCTGCTATCAACCAGGATTATATACATCTGTTAAGGATATCTGCAATATACCTGTATTACTTTTAATCAAGAACATTTAGCTGAATAATTCAGTACAGAAATTTATATATTTAGAATACAATGAAATAATATTTAATATAAATAATTATATAATAGATATGTCCGACACAACCCTCACAAATAAATCCCATAGTTTCATTATATAATAATGCTTATTACCAGTATATTTAAAAATAGAATGGACATTTTTTTAAATTACAATTTCTGATATAAAATAATTTTAAAAAACCATAATGTTCAAATTATATATGTCAGAGACACAGGTCAGAATATCTGTGATACTTTTTTTATTTATTTATTTATTTATACTTATCTGCATGATATGCAATATATTAATTAATCAGTTTCTAGATTTTGGCAGTTAAAGATATTTCCACAGGAACATATTGATATGGACCTGGAAAAGATACATATATGTTATTGAGCAATATTTATTTAAAGAATATTCTCTATGAAGGCTTCTTAAATAAGTACAGGCTTGAAAATAAAATATATGTGCACACTATATTTTGGCTTCAATACAATGTTATCTCAGTCATACAGTTTATTTGTATATGTAAATAAAAGAAAACTATAATTACACCTTTGATGCATCTATATATTTATACAGTAGCATACACAGGATTATGAAAAGGGGGGATTGGTAATTTGAATTATGTTTTGCTTGTTTTAACAGAATGTTTTTATATAGGGTGCTGAGAAATTCACTGTGCATGCAGTGAAAATAACAAACTTAAACTAGTAAACTGAAATCACTCAATCAACTAACTTTCACTGTTCAGCTGTGACTATAAAACATTTTTTGAACAAGACTGCTTGATATTGTATATACTGTACCATCACTTTAAAAAACAGGGTATATACAGAAAAAAGGAGGTGTTGGATGCACCCCCCAGAGTATGCATCCCCCTACACCTATAACATAAAAGCCTCCAGGTTGAGCTAGATCATGAGCATTAATATAATTTGATAAATAGATTGACATATTCAGAGATTTTTTTTTTAATGTATTATAGTTACTTTAATTAAGATTATAAAACCTTTTCATCTGATCCTGGTAACATATTAATGGTATTAAAAATTATAGAAAGAATGTACTTCTAAAATAAAAGAAGTATAAGTTGATAATTGTTAAATAAAAGCTCAAAAGTAAAACAAATACTAGACCCAGTAAAAAAAGTACCGGCAGCACGTCGGCATTTCGCGCACCTCACAGCGGTATGACAGTGGTTATTATTATAAATGTAAAATACAATATCATTAACTTTTTTAAAGTATTTTTAATTTATAGGTCTATCTATACTATAAGGATTAAATATATAAATACTGATAAAGCCTTAATAATAGTTATTAAAGGGTTTATATAAAACAATTAATATAAGAGTACAGAAAAGAATATTTTTTTATAAATAATAAATTGATATCAAATTTCATATTTTATTAAATTATAAGTATACCTAGGTAGACAGAAAATTACTTGGTTTAGTGTAGCTTTTTAGTAACTATTTTTAGGTACTATTTCAATTACTTATAAACTAGATATATAATCTGAATGAGAGGTAAATATATTCATTTTATTTGTGTTCCCTATATTAGCCTAAACTAGTTGAGTATTTGTGAAAGGGTTTGCTATATATCAGCCATTTTTTCAGTACAAAATTAGAATGACTTGATATTTGGGATATTTAGCATAGTAGGAAACTATAATGATGTCCTAAATGCTGGGTTATCCTGGTCTTAAATATTAATTTATAAAATGTTTTCAAAAATAATTAAAAAATAATTTAGTATAAAACTATATATATATAATTACATTCAAATGATCAAATATCATATTACTAATTTTTTAACATCACAAATATATCTGTACAAATTGTTTTCCCTTATATTGTCTTACCTGACTTGTTGCTCTATCCACATTATATAAAGTGTAGCGAAACATAGAATTTGCTGCATGGTTGTAGTGTTCAACAGCTTGCTGAATGGCTGATCTTAGCAATGTTTCTTTCAGCTGTTCTTGTGTTAGTGGAACTTTACCACCAGTAGCAAGCATTTCATAAGCTTGACTCAAAACTAAACATAAACATAATATCTTCATTTTGAAAATATAAAGTTTCACTATATATGTGTATATGTAAATATCTATAGCGATTTATATTCTAATTTAGTTTTAGATAGCTGCAACATACAGCTGATCAAGTTTAAATATGCGCGAAATATGTTTACAACTATAAACAAAATTATTTATATATTACAATATTTACGATAAATATATTTTTAATAAATATAATTTGCTCAATCTGAAATATATCATTCAAAATGACTATTTACCTTTTTGTGAATAACACGTAAACAACTCATTTCTATAAAAATGTTAATTTAATAATTATGAATTTTTCTCTATACAAATATTATATAAAAAAAGATATTCTTGTCAAAAAATAAATTGCAGAAAAAATAAAATGTTTTGAATGTCCCATTGGTCGCGAGTTATACAGTACATTTAATAATATATATATATATATATATATATATAGCTTCAACATTTGCGAACTAAAGCTACAAATATTTTTGTATTTAAAATTATATTATTTTACAATTATAATGAAAAAGTTGAACATTTAAAATATATATTGATAATTTTACTTAAAAAATATGTCATTGTACATTACAAATATTAATACATCTACAAATATATTATAGTAAACGGTGTTATCACTGTAGTAAAGCTGTAGTTAACTGCGTATACTCCAGCATTGACATTTTTAAAGTAACTACATAGCCTATTTATTCAGAGCATTTGCAAGTCTAGCAAAACAACATCCAAATACATATTTCAAAGTTCAGTGCATGGAAGTTTCCAAACATGTCAAATACATTCTCGTAGTACTTATGAATCTCGTACATATATACATGTATTTGTTTATCCATATTGTGGTGAACGTTGATGCAGATATTAAGTGCTATCAAGAAATGAATGTGATGAGACAATATTACAATTATTCATTATAAACATGGAAAAAACATTGCTTAAGTTGAGAGAACAGAAATTATTTTACTAGAAATTCATGCATAGAAATTATTTTAATAAATGCATTTTTTAATTTAATCAATTCTTTTTTTTTACTCGGACGTCTATAATAAAAACTATATTATTTACATATTATTAATATAATGCCACAAGTGGTGGATCTTGGAATGCCGTGGAGAGTTATATTTAGTGATTATTAAAAATATTTGTTAGGCTTCTGGAAGAGTCAGATAAAATGGTTTCAAAAAGTTATTTATAGCTCATTTTAAGTCATATGTTGCGTCACCAAGTTCTTGAGTATATTCTAGGAAAATTTATTGAAACGAAAGTGAATTAGGCAGGTACGATATAACGATAGACTTAGTAAATTTCGAGTTGTCGTCGATCACAATTACACCAGAGATGATATTCAAAAACGTTAATCAATTTTATTGAGAGGATCTCAATATTTTCCGTATAGAAAGTCAATAAATCATTAAAAAATTTGAGATAAAAAAAGACAATGAAATACTTAACCTTTTTCTAGGTATATATTAATACACACATAATATATCTACTATAGACACATATTTAAAATCTCATTTAATTCAGATTGACCTAAAAACGGCCGTATTTATTTAGGATACAGAGAAAGGATTTTGTATAATTGATGTGATTATTATTTGTCTATTTAAACAGAATACAAAATAATGACTGGCTTGTTAACGGCTATAGAACTATATAGCGCAAAATAAAATCATAAAGTATAAAACATTTCAGACAAAATTATACTTTAAGATAACTGCCTATACCATAAGTTAAGATTAGAACAGAATAATCCGTATAATACAGGTATAAGTGAAAAACAAATAATGTATTATTAAATGTACACTGTATTTTCAACAAGACATAACCTGCAATGATAATCATGTACGGAGTATACACAGAAATATGGATGTTGCTTTAAATGACATCACATATTCAATCAAAACTGTATATCAAAATCAGACAGAAATCACAAACTAGAAAAAACAATAAAAAAGACATACAATTTTTATACTAGGTTAATACATTAAATTAATGATAATGACTTGTTGAAAATAAAATAAAGGCTACATATGTGTAAGCATAATATAACTGCTACATAAAACATGCACTTTACAATGAACAAAAATGTATTCACACGAGAAGATTTTTTTATTGAAATAAAACATTCAGTTTATTATTTACTAAACCCAATACTTTCTATCAATGTTTACTAGTTTCTAAAAAAACGTCTCACTAAATTAAATATATAAATTCGGGGACTGTTATGAGTGAAATATAAGTATTAGAGAACCACTAAATATTGAAGTAAAAAGACAACAGCCTACAATCAACCATTGATTAAATATGTTAACATAACTATGCGTAATATTTAACATGATGCTCGAATCATAGTAAGCATTAGTCAATTGAATTAGTCTAATAATAAGATGGTATGTCTCTGGCAACTATTTAATTTATACAATGCACATAAAACTGCGAAACCAGATAGGGTTGATAAACAAACATGTGTATACTATAGAACTACAATGCAGCATTAATGACTAATGCTGGTCCAACTCACACTGACAAGGTGTGTGAGTCAAGTCAGGTCAGGTCAAGTCAAGTCGGTCAAACTGACCGACAAAGTGTTCCAATCCATACAAAGCTATCATGATCGACAGGTATGGTTAGCACACGACAGTTCAGAGGACACCAGCCAATCGATCGAGCAGACCCGGGTCGTACATCTCGACTCTGGCGCGCAGGATGGAGGGGCCCAGACTGCGGCCCAACAGCCGGAAGGCCTCCTCGGCGGCGGTGTTGGTGAGCGCGGAGTCGGCGGTCAGTCCCGCGCCCAGACACGGGATCAACTGCTCCAGGTGGGGCTTGAACAGCCGCTTATTCAGGGACTGGGAGAGCCGCGGGATGCAGCGACACACTAACGGAGAGAGGCGGAGTGGTTCATGTTCAGAGTTTTCGCACCTTACTCAGATATATCCTGGTGGAATTTTGTATTTAATAAAGGCAATGATTATATTATATATATAGATAGTAGATAATAGATACTGACGTAGTAATTAAATTCAATTGGAAAATCATTATTGTGTAAGGCCGAATATGCAGTGCTATAATTGCATAAATGTTTGGAAAAATTGTGATTTAGTAATTGTTTGAACAGATTATAGCGTATTTTTAAATAAAACATACAGTGATAGAATTTAGTAACAATTTCTAGCTCACAAAGAAAGGATAATGATTAAATTTGAAACAGTTATTTCAAGAGTAAAATGTCAGAAACGGCGCTTAAATTTATTATTTTGAATTCAGTTTCTCCTTTTAAACGGTAAAAGAAACTAGTATATAAAAGTGCTTTCATTAAATCATATTTTACTCAGTATAATTTACTTAACGACATACCAAAGAGGCACCAGCGACTTAGATAGCCAATTGGGAAGGGAAGGAGAGGGGTTCACATTGGTATGGTTGTTTCATTATTTAAAGGTGGCTAACTTTCAGACGTTTGTGACTATTAGATAGTTAGGAAAATTTATATATATTACGATATTACCACTTATAAAATGTTAGTAATATAAAAATGATAACCAAATTTTATTTTATAGATTTTGAAAAAATGTGTATAATATTTTGAAAATTATATTAGAATTTCAAAATTTCATTTCCTTCAAAGGACTACAACGAAAATAGAGGACATCTGATATCAGTGTTGTGAGTTGGCATAACTGTTCAAATTTGCATATGGATGTTTGAAGAGCCCAAACCTTATTAAAAAACTAAAAGGAATTTTCTGGCATATAACATTATACTAACTAACATGTAAAAATCGTATAGGAAAATTAGGAATTGTGGAATCTGAATGCATAAAAACTGCAATTTAATTAACAATAAAACATACACATACGTAGCATGATGTAATTTTGAACAAAACTGGTATTCTCAAATCGATGTATAGATATTTATTCAAAGTATGTTAGTAAATGAATACATTCTATTCAAATCCTCAATCCTAATATAATATAAATGGTGACTGAAAAGTTATGACAAAAACTATTAATATTGATATAATATATATGATACAAAACAACGTTCTCTGAATTGTTGTTCTTTATATACATTGTAAATGTACCCTATATATTATGTATAGCCATAGGTATGTTCATTAATACTGAATTGAATTCCAATGTTATAGGCTATGTCGGAATTGTTCATATAAGGTAAATGGAAATATAACCAACGTGACATATTGTGAGAAAGCAAAATAATTTCGATAGTAAAAATATAAGTTCGTGCGTTTTGACGTAAATACATGAATTCGCGTCAATCCGATCATAATTATAGACGTACGGTACTATATCTCACCGGTCTCTAGCAAGTAGACATGCTGAGTGAAATGTCTGAACTCGATGATTCTGGAGAGAAGGGGCAACTGATCGGCCAACGCGGTGTGTAGAGAAGGACAGAGACTGGCCAGCTCGGTTAGCAGTAACACGCAGCCGTCGGTCACCTCCCAGGGCTCTGCTGCACGCTGGAATCTGCCGTCATGACACCCGCCACCACCTGTGCGGGTCAAGGAGAATGTTCATTGTTTCCACAGTGAGGTAGCCGCACTATTAACAGAAAGCTGCACTATTAACAGGAAGCTGCACTATTAACAGGAAGCTGCACTATTAACACGAAGCTGCACTATTAACAGAAAGCTGCACTATTAACAGAAAGCTGCACTATTAACAGGAAGCTGCACTATTAACTCGAAGCTGTGCTATTAACAGAAAGCTGCACTATTAACAGGAAGCTGCACTATTAACATAAAGCTGCACTATTAACAGGAACTTGCACTATTAACAGGAAGCTGCACTATTAACAGAAAGCTGCACTATTAACAGGAACTTGCACTATTAACAGGAAGCTGCACTATTAATAGGAAGTTGCACTATTAACAGGAAGCTGCAATATTAACAGGAAGCTGTGCTATTACCACGAAGCTGCACTATTAACAGAAAGCTTCACTCTTAACAGGAAGTTGCACTATTAACAGGAAGTTGCACTATTAACAGGAGGCTGCACTATTAACAGAAAGCTGCACTATTAACAGGAAGCTGCACTATTAACACGAAGCTGCACTATTAACAGGAAGCTGCACTATTAAAAGAAATCTGCACTATTAACAGGAAGCTGCACTATTAACAGGAAGCTGCACTATTAACAGGAAGCTGCACTATTAACAGGAAGCTGCACTATTAACAGGAAGC
>JAUZND010017751.1:0-26631 GCA_034780555.1 Coelogynopora nodosa | reverse complement strand
CAAGAAAATCAAGACGTTTTGATGAATGGGCAAAAAATGAATGCATATTTTTTAAACAGCCAAAAAACCTTTTTACTATTGAAAATGATTTACATGCATCTTGCAAAGTTAAATTTAGACGGTGTGCTGCACAGTGTATAAAATATGCATATGGTGCCACCTCTAATACTCTTGTTCTCAGACCCGATATATGACCAGACATTACCGCAGCCCCATCATAGCATTGACAAATTAATTTATCTTTCATGTTGTATTTAGTGAACTGAGATATAAAAAAATCATACATACTCTCAGCATCCCTTTTAGTCAATTTATGGAAACCAAAGAATATCTCTTTGATAGAAAATGTTTTAAGACCAATTAAAACATATCTGATAATTACAACCAATTGAAGACATCCGGATATATCTGTAGTTTCGTCCATTTCAACAGAAAAGAAAGTAGTTTCGGTAAGTTCACGTTTTATAATATCACTGATAACACAAGATACAGACTCAATTAACTCATTTTGAATAGTTTTTGAGGTACCTCGAAAAACTGTAGAATTAGCCAAATGGTCACTTAAAATTGAATCATACGATGACATAAATTCAATCAATTCCATATAATTTCCTTTATTCAGACTTTTAGAATCTAAATATAATCCAATCCTTGTTTAGCCAGGAAAATTGTAGTATCAATTAATCTTCTTAGAATTTCTCTATTCTTTGAAACCGTTGCATTGTGTTTGTTTTTGGATATTTTAAAAGCTTCACTGAAACATTCTCTAATATCAACCTTTCCAAACATATTGAAACATATAATCGAATGCATATGAACTGAAGATTCTGAGTGTTTTTTTTAGAGACCTAGAAAGGTTTTTTAAGTCGCTATATCCCGTTAACACGAACGAACCTGATTTCTTCTTCTTGTCAAACAAAATACAACAGAAACAGAACAATTTGTTCCTCACAGTACAGGCCGTCAACCACTCGTACTTCATGAACCAGTCTTGTGAGAAAGCACGATAACTTTGCCCATTTGAATGTAAAATGTAAGATTGAAAAATTTGATGGAATTTGTCGTCCCATTTCACTAACCAATCTCTTGTCCGTATCATTCATTTTTTCAAATGGATTGGCCAAAAGATATTCAACTGAATTTAGTTCATTTCCATTTGAAGACAGTAAATTTTACTATAAGGAAGTTATAGAATTATTTTTAAAATTATTACCGGGATCTATTATTATTTTTTGAAGAATATATAAATAATTTCAATTGAAAGTGAGAAAAGAGTAAAAATTTTAATTTTAAAAATGACGCAAGTTTAATAATTTTAATAATTTTAATAATTTTGAAATGAGGCTATTTTGAATTTTCCTCACCCAATGTATGTTTTCTATAGAACAGTTCGTTTTTGAAATGAGGCTAGATTAAATTTTCCTCAATCACTGTATGTTTTCTATAGTAATGATAAATTGGAAATGAGGCTAGATTGAATTTTCCTCACCCACTGTATGTTTTCTATAGTAATGATAAATTTCAAAATTTCCGTAAAAATTGTCAATTTCAAATTGTGAAAAATTTTTAAAAAATTGATATTTTCAAATTTTCTTAAAAAATATTCAATTTTGCTTTTTGAAAATCTAGGTGAGGCTGAGCCTCACCTGCCTCATAGCACGAGCCGCCACTGAAATTAATGTATATTAATATTAATTAATTGACTCCAAATATGCCATATTTATCCAAAATTATGCATCAAATTTCGTCAATTTTGAGTTAGATTTTATGAGCATACACAGTTGAGTAATTGTATCGAAATAAAAAGTAATTTACTTACAAAACAGTCAACAACATAAATATATTGAGTTCAGATTTTTTAACATAGAAATCTCGTCAAAAATGAAGTTTATAAACCCAAATTTCACTAGATTTCAATTATTTAAAAGTTGAATTTGAAAAATACATCAAAAACCATTATTCCAATTTTTAGTTAATATGAAAGATCTTGATGAGAACTATACGGTACCCTTAAAATTTGACCCCCTTTGATCCCCCTTTTAACTCTTACAGAGCTCTCAAAATAGTATAAGTTTGACAATTTGTAATATATTAAAACAAAAGTTCAGTTCAAATAATTTTTAGTAAAATTTTTAATTTACATTTTGTATATAATTTAAATCTACATCATCGTCTTCAGAATCAGAGTCACTTGAGTCCAGTTCTAAATCTTTTTTGGTGCTTTTAAGATTTATTGAATTTATGAGCGGGTCGGATGTGCATAATAGTCGGTTATATACATCAGCATTGTTTTCTGTTGAACCAATCTTTCGCGCATGAAATTCCCGGTAATTTCGAAAGTGCTTATTCCTGGCTTCTAAGCACTCTTCACTCAAGAAGCTCATCGGCATTTGTATGTACGTTAAGATGTGTGGAATGTGAACAAGCAATTTGTGTACACTTTGTGGTAAATAATACCAGGAATAATATTCTAGGTACTTTTTCAAAGTCTCCGTTGCGTAAAACTTGTAATTGTCACTATTTATAGCTTTTTTTGAAGAAATAGCCCTTAATAGGATGTGCAGCCTTTTTATGAGATCAACATTTACCCCAGTTATCTCGCTGAAAAGTTCGGGCGATCTAAATGCTGTACGACTGGTATTCCCACAGTTCGTATTTCCCGCTCCTACTTTTGGTTGGTCCACTATGAGAGACAATTTTTCTCTAAATAGAAGTTGTACACTTTTTTTTTTCGTTTTTACAATGTCTTTGTTAACTTCGCCAGTAACTCGCCACTTCTTTATGCTCAATTTATACGAGATGTGGAGGAGCATCTCAAATGTCCTTATCCATGTGTGCAGTACAGGGATAGAGTTTGACGTGTTACTGAAATTTTCAATATCTTCAAAATCTAGAAGTTTATTAAATTGTTTTGGCGTTTTCCCACATATAGAGCAAGACATATTAGAATCGGTTAATTCAGATAAGACCGTGTGTACTTTACCATCAATCATACTAAGGTGCATTTTATGTATGATATTAATAACTCTATTATTCCAAAATATGATTGACGGATTTAAATTTTCAAATGATACTTTTAAAAACTGCGATTCTTCATGTATTATTTCTTTTGTCTCTTTTGTGTATCTGAATCTTAAGGGACGACATAAAGCTGGTGATGACGGGCTCTTGTTTTGCCAAATTATACTATTATTTGTCTTTAAATTTATCGGCACAATACAGGTCATAAATACAGTTCCTTCATTTGATGGGCTATCCTCTTCAGATAGCCCTTGATTATAGATGCTCTGGGAGGAAGCTCCATCAAACCCACACTTGAACGTAAATTCAACCGTTAATTCTGGTGTTTCGGTTATTCCAATAATTTGCGGTAGATCTGCTTCAAATATTCTACTCACTGTATGATCCAACATACATTGCAGGCTGGTTCCACATCCATTTGAATTATATACAATACTCTGAGGATAACAACTTTTTTTTGCAGCAAGTATGTTAATATACGAAGGGAAAACTTTTATATCTAACAAATATTAAGATAATTTTAAATTTTTTTATATTACCTTTATTCAAACATGCTAATCTTATCAAATTATAAGTGGTTTTCGTCATTTTCCCTTTCATCAATAATGATAGTGCCTCATTATTGCTAAAACTATTTATTGGTCCAACGTTTCGTTTTTTGTTTATAAAGTTCGAGGCATATATTAGCTTTGTCGGGCTTTCGTTGATCATATTCTGAATTTTTCTGTATTTGGAACTATACGAAGACTCCGCGAATGATTTTGACGGCCTTCGACCCCCATATTCTGAGTTGTTAAAATGTTTCTGTAAAAATTTATTGTTTTTTGACAAAAACTTCCTCTTGTCGTAATTGGCGTTTTTCCATTTTATTTTTAATCCTATTAATATGAACTTTAAATCTTCTTTCATCATCGACGGACATATAGTTGTATGTATCTTATCTATTTCATTAAAATCCAAATTTAATTCTTTAATTTTGTAAAATAAATCGAGTATTTTCATAGTGTTAATTTTGATGTTAAAATTTTATCATTTTGTAATGAAAATGTAAATGTAAATTGAAATTGAAATGAAAATAATAAAAATATTACTAAATTATTAGGCATTTTTTAAAAAAATGCACACAATTTGATTATATATAACTATGATAATTACACGTAATTGAGTTATCTAAATTGATACCAGTTAACTTTTATTATTATTACTAACTGCCAATATCGTTTTAATTTTAAATTAAAACATAAAAAATTTTTTGCATTCGTAAAAAACAAATTTTGATAATTTTTAAATTTAAAATTTAAAAACGCCAATTTAACAACTTTATCTTAAAAAGTGAATTTGACAACATCATGTAACATATAAATGACATTGAATGGTAAAAAATTGAAATATACAAATGTTAAATTTACATTTTTATAACAAACTTTAAAATAAACTAATTTTCAAAATAAATCCATGGATATTTCATTAATTTGGCTGTAATTAATAAAGTACTTAATTATTTTATTCAAAAATTTGTATATATGAAGTTTAACATGTACCACAACTTTTTTCCGTTCTAGCAATTTTTTTGAATAATGTTTGAGATTTTGAGACAAATTTGATAAAATTCTTAAAGAACTGAAGACATTGAAGATAAACGTGGATATTATTCTGAACAATGATGATAATGATTTTAATTCAGCAGAAGCTGGTCTTGACGGTATTGAAAGCGGTGAACTATATTTAGTCACCAAGTTGCCTATGTTTACGCCGAATAGTCAGTCTAATGTGGTACCAAATAGCATTTTGCTTAAAAAAAGTTGGAAAAGGTCGAAAATCGTCTAGAATTGATTCAATGGCCATAGAAAACATGAATTGGTGCAAGCTACATGGAATGAATTTTGTGAAAATGCTACTGTTTCTATACCAGAACGTAGGCCTGACAAAGTTTCCCATCTGGATGTACCAGAAAATTGTGAACTTGTGAGAACGTTTGTACGAGAAAGGCGCCAAACAAAAACTCGCACAGTTGCTAAGGATGTAATGGTGTTTTTACGAAGCATTTACATGTAGTATGCATGCGGATATGGTTTGTAAACAATGTAATGAATAAAAAGATTCTGCAAAAGTTTTTATTTAATTTTTGAGTTAGTTATTTTTAATTTTGGCTTGTCCACAAATGTTAAATTTACAAAAAAAAATAAAAATGAGTATGTAGTATTAGCAATAGTAGTACAGTAAACACTCGACAAGTGTCCCATTTAACAATTGTCCCATGTGATAAGTGTCCTATCTGACAATTGTCCCATTTAGTGGTATTTATAATTTAACATTCGAGAAGTGTCCACAATATTTTAATTTACAGTTCCGGACATCATAGTGAGGGAAAAGTTAAGGTACACATTTTAGTGTATACAATTTAAATGCTCATTAACCCGTAGTTGGTCGCGCGGCTTAAAAAAATACCAGACTTAGATAATGATGAAAAGATGTTATACATTAAAAGCGAGCTTGAAACCATGGACCATATGTATACTAAACCTATGTTAAAGAGAGGAAATTTGCTTAAAGCCTTTTATATTGCTCCTATGAAACGAATATGCAATTCTCTCAAATCTGAGAACTTTAACGTTGACGATATGGTGCGTGATGTAACCATAACCGATGATATAATTAACAAGATGAATCTTAAATATCCTGATATCGCTAACGGTGAGTCGATCTTATTTGGTGATGCTATATCGCAGAATAAACTTTTGAGCTGTGATTTATTGAATAGGCCTAATACCGACACAATACCCTTTTCGAGTGTTAAGGATGTATATCTACATTCGAACAATAACTCTTGCGTCCAGGCCGCCTTCGTGAGTTGTATTAACAACCATAATGCACGTATGACCGATAATTTAACCACTGCTAATCTCACTAAATTAACTATGAGATTTATTAAACGCGATTTTCAGACACTACATTCTACGTTCAGGGGAACGACCGATGCAGAGATGCGCAAGCTCGCAGTTTTAACCAAGTCAAACCTTTACGTGCGCAATGTCTCTAAACAACCTAACAAGGCAGATTTTGAATGCTGGCATTATGAGAACGCCTTTGCACCGGACGTAATTATCAAACAGACTTTGGCCGACAGACGACAAAATGATAGCAATGTCCCTGGTCTTTTACATGCCATACCGTGTCATAGGTTGACAAGCGGAGATAATGTAGATGTAGATTGGTTTGGGGATGATGAAGAACACGGTTTAGACACGTTAGTGGGTGGTCGAGCTATATCCGGTCACACATCTAACAATACGACCATTAATGACCCCTCTCCTGCTATAGATATCATAGATGCTGGTGGGGATAAAATGAACGCATATATTATAATAATTTATTAGAAAGGCAATAAAACAATACGTACATCAAAATCTCGGCATTCGAATGCTATATAAATTCCCCTCACGAGTGGCTCAGTATTTGAAATTAGAAAATGTCGAATCATATTCAGGTCATTCGTTTCGGCGGTCAACCGCAACAGCCCTTGCCGAGTCAAATTGTTCTACATCCCTCATAAGGGTACATTTGAATCATAAAAATGATGCAACAGCTCAAAAATATGTCGAAAATTCGAATAATTAAAAAAAACAAGTTTACATTCTCTATCAGTAAATAATGAAACAACAGTTGAAACTACAAATTTACAAACTACAAATTTGCGACCGATATGGAGCAAGTAACAGATCGGGAGCTGCCATAGCCAGTGCGGCTTTACGTGACTATTGTATAATCACAGAGGCCGATAGAACCCAAATTATTGCTCCGTCAAAGTTATTTGCAGCGAGGACAAAATACCGTGCGAAAATACGCAAAAATTTCAAGCCTACAAATTTAAACAGCCTATATTTTGACGGGAAAAAAACGGGAACCATGATAAAAGTTAAAAATAATAAATGGAAAACTAAAATGGAAATACAGGACCACTATGTAATTATAAATGAGCCTCACCACGAGTATCTTACACATGTAACGCCATTTTCTGGCCATGGCATTACTATAGCCAAGACTATATTCGATTTTATAAAAGAAACATCTATATTGACGACGGATTTGGTAGTTATGGGATGTGATGGTACGAATGTTAATACTGGTGATTGTAAGGGAGTAATACATTGCCTGGAGATGTTAATTGAAAAGCCTCTGCACTATTTTATATGCCAGCTACATGGGAATGAATTACCGTTTAGGGCTCTATTTAAACATTATGACGGTAACGCAACTGGACCTAATTCTTGGAGTGGACCGATTGGGAAAAGAATTAAAGAAAGACTATCTGAGCTACCTGTGATACATTTTAACTCGATAGAGTGCGAGAATTTCCCCAGCATACCGGATGATATAGTTTTAGATTTATCGTGGGACCAGTTAACATTATATAATTTATGCCGATCAATAATCAGCGGAACTGTGATTTCAAATATAGCATATATTGAACCTGGGCCAATTAACCTATCAAGGTGGAATACACTTTGGAGCCGGATACTAAGATTGTATATTTCAACATCTGATCCCTCACAAGAACTGTACCGATTGACGTATATTATAATACATTTCAGTGCCTTTATGTGGTTCACCATCAAGTGTAATCCCCTCGCTATTGACGGCCCAAAGAATGTTTTCATGACACTACAATGCCTCAAAAAATTGAACCTACAAGAAAGAATAATTTCCAAGCCTGCAATAAGTAGAAACTGCTTTTTTGCTCATCCTGACCAAATTTTACTCACGATGTGTGCAGATGAAAACGCTGAAGTTCGAAAAATTGCAGTGGATTTATTAAGAAAAGTGCGAACTGCTGATACTGGCGTAATTTTATTGAATCAAATAAAATGATTAAAAGAAATTTAGGCTACTCATTCAGAACCTAAAAAAATACAGTTGAAGTTGGATACAGCAGCTGACATTCAGGTAGTATTTATTTGTTTAATTAATTTATTTTTATCTAGTCTGCTCTCTTGAAATTATCAGGAAAAAAGATAGGTACTGGCATAATGTTATCATCAGCAGCACCTATTGATGTATTTTATAATTATATAATATAATAATTATAATGTAGTCTGATGAATCGGATATTTCTGCATTAGATTTAAGCACATCAGCTGATTTAAGCGTATTTTTTAATCTTTTTAATAATTTATTTATAATTTGTGTATAATATAGCCGCCTGATAATACACAAACATATATATTGAACACCTCGATACGAAAAATAAAAGTACCGACACTTAATTACAATGCAACAACGTACTATAATATTATAGACATTGAAAAGGAATGTAAAACAGAGCCACCCTATTTAAAAAATGTCAATATAGAGAATATAATTACTACGCCATTAATCGTACCCAAATGGCCCAATAATACGCAATCAGTTGAACGAGGAGTAAAAATAGTTACAGATGCATGTACATCTGTGGTTGGCTATGAGGAACGAGATGGATTTATTAGACAACGATTACGATCCCGATTTCTCATGCCAAAATATAACTCAAAAAAAGACTTTAATGTATTATAATTAAATTCTAATAAAAAATCCATGGAAACTGTAGTTACTCCCTATTCTAATCTGTCATTGATTTAAATTTTAAATTTAATTTGTAAAAGTTTTATAATTTAACATTATAATATAACATTTCAAATATTATAATAAAATAAATGCAAGTTCAAATTATTTTCAAAATAAACAAAAAGTTCCCAAAAAAAAATTATTTTCATAAATTTATGACCACTCATTTGAATCAGCTCATTGAGAAGAATATTGTGCATTATCATAAATCCGAAAAATATTTTTTTAAAAATAAGATATTTTATAAAGTTTAAAAACATCCATTTTTTAGGCCAAATAATAGAAATTTTACTATATCTTGCAATGAGCGTACAAGTTATATAAACATCATTTCTGTATAAAAAATACACAACTAAAACAATCCCGTAGAGCTTTTTAATGTATTGGTCATTTTTTAAAATTTTGGTTTTAGTCGTCATATTTAAAGCAATAGAAAGGGAATATATTAAATCAATTCTAATAGTGGGTACCAAGATTGGTTACCATAGAAACAATTTAAGAGTTTATCTATTTTCACTTGGACCCTGACCCCTCGAAAAGTTGTCAAATCTTAAAAATTTTTTGCATGGTTATTATTTAGGGCTAGTTGAACATTTCTCTGGCTGTACTCCTCAAACAAACAAAAAAGTGCTTTTTCCACACACACTAATATACAATATCTGGTAAACTCAACAATGTGCACTTAATGCTATTCCCATGCGCGAAAAACATACAGGATTGTATCAGGAGGAATTGATCGTAAAGGTTTTAGATGTTGTTTGTCCATCTTGGAAAAAGAAATTAATTTGTATCTCCACCGACGGAGCTGCTTCAATGGTTGGTAGAATATCGGGAGCGGTAACACGAATTCAAAAAAAGTGTAACGACGTTTCCCCCTCTATCGTTTACCGAACATGGTGTGGTTTGCACCAATTGGACCTAGTTGCGCAAAAGGTTTTTAAGCATTTATGCAATGACTCATTTCTACATCAACTGACCGGGCTAATTGCATATTTGAGGCGACAAAAGAACTTGATACAAGAAATGAAATCTAAATGTCCAAAATTTGCCGATATCAGGTGGCTATCCCTGGAAAAGGTATTAGACTGGTTAACTTCTAACAGAGTTAAAGTACTTACATATATAAATGAAAAAAAGCCTCCTTGTGAGTCTCCATCAAGTTTTTGGATAGCAGCATACGTTTTATATGATTTTGTTGAGGCTATTAATGTATCGTTTGTTCGTTTACAAGGATTGTAGACATTAGTATCTGAACAATATGAAGAAATGGACAGATTGGTTTTAGAGTTAGTGCAAGTATCAAAAACTAGAGGACCTCTAGTTTAAATTTTAAACTTTATATAAATTATATTTAAAACCTAATTTCAAAATATCTTTTTAGTATAATGATATAAAATAATCACACTATCAAAGTTATCTCTCAATTAGTTGTAGTTTTAATGAAAAATTAAGAAAGTTCCCATTTATCTCATTTTTATGTTTTTAAAATGCCCAGAATAGCTTATTCTGGGATTTTTGACATGCCTGTATATCGGATACGACAGCTCAGAATTGCATAATATTAAATAGAGATTAGATTATAATGGTAATTATTATATCTTTCAATATTATAATTTTGTGTGGCATCTCTGACAGAAAAAAATATAACGCCTACCCAGAAAAGTGTTATAGATATTACCACGCCTGTATCATTACCAGTATCATGCTGTGCTACCATTAAAAAGAAAGCTGATATCGTCTCCATGTTCGAGTACATGGATTCTGAAGATGTAACATTCTATAATAATTATATCTAATAAATTTAAATTCTAAAAACTCACAATATTGGTATAATTTCATTGTGTTTATATTTATTAGAATCTAAATTACATTTTATTAATTATAATGTTGGTTTGGGATAAATTTGAGTAAGAATTTAAATTTTAAGTTTAAATTTGTTTTGGAAATTAAACTCTTTTGATGTGCCGCATTTCGATATCGATGAGTAGATTTGTAAACATTGCAATGTAATTTGTTTATGTTTGTTTCTCTAAAAATCAAAAAGTGCATATAGAACATTATAATAAAACAGTTGCGTATTATTTTTAATTTTTTAATTTTTAAAAAATAGAAAAACATATCATGCGTGTTCCAAATATCAAAAGTGATAAATATATCCATTCCAAAATGCAACATTGTTTCTTTTGAGGAAGACGACGAAGAAAAGGAATTTGAAAAAAATAAAAGCACTCATTTAGTAAACACTAAACACATGTTTAAGCTGCTACTAGTTAATGGAAAAACCAAATGTTATGGGGTTACTTTGGACCGAATTGAAGGAATATGGTATAGATAAAAAATAAAAAAATTTAATAATTTAAATAAAATAAATTTTTTATTTTAGTGATTCTACGTTAATGGGTTCTAAAGTATTCATCCGAGGTTTCTTAAAGTGTTCAATTTCTCACATGCTGCTCGATAGTTCAAATTCAGTTTTTATTGGAGGAGGTTTGTATGGATATAAAGCAAAGGATACCGAAGAGGTGGTTTTTAAAAACTTTTTATTGTGTTTGTTTATATTTTTAATCTCAGAAAAAGGCAGATACTGGAGCCCCACCCTTTGTGCCATTCGACAATGTTTAAATTTATATATAAATTTATGTAATATTCACCTAAATATTTTTTTTACTTACTATTTTTAAACTATTTTTAAATTTAAATATGTAGCACATTCATTTATTCTAATTATAATAATTTTTACTCTTGATAAATTTCCTTGATTTTATAATTGAGGTAAATTTGTAAAAATTGTACATAATGTATTGAAAATTAATAATTTGAAATTATTGATTATTAGTAATTAACAACTTGTTAATATAATTTAACATAATTAATAAATTATTGTAGTGCAATATAAATATATGTATTTGTTAGAATGGAATTAGTGAGATTATATAAGGCACAACCAGGAATTCTTAAGTACATTGATGTTCTTACCGGCTTTAGTGTCACATGCTTACTTTATAATACCTTTTCCATGTTGTACGGTAATTAATAATTATTACTAATTATAATACAGAATTTTAGTTTTTTATTAAAAAAATAACAAATAAAAACGATATACTTTGTCAAAATTGATAGAATTTGTTTTTAAAAACTTTTAATTCAAGAAATTAAGTGAATTTTTAAGTAAAAAGCTTTTAATAAATATTTTATGTAAAATTGTATTAAAATTTTATAGGCATCAACAGTATAGAATACTGCCCTGTAAATGACAAGATCCCTCTTTATATAATCATAGCAAGTGGAATTTCCATAATAAAAATGATTGCTTTTATAATGCTTAACCTAAAAGTGAAAGAATTTATGTTTCAAGAAAGTTTTGCAGAAGAAGGATTTATTCGTGATTTGGAAACAATTTTAAACATAAACACTGACGTTAATGCGACGACATCAACCCAAGTTTTTGATTTTACAGTTAGTCTTTTATATCTAGGTAAAAGAATGATTGAATTTTAAATTTTAAGCTTATACTTTAAAATAATAATAATTATTAATAATAAAATAAATTAGCTTCTTCAGGATATGGTCAATATATCGTTTTTAGCGTGTGGAAACCTCATTTTATAGTACAAATGCATGAACCTGACAATTACTGCAATAAAAATGTCTATTATATGGCTTTTGGCAATATAATTGTATTTTATGTCATTTTGATATTTATTTTGTTTTGTCTGTTTATTAGGTGTCTTTGCATTATTTGTCTTAGAAGATTATTTAATCCGCCAAATTAATCTGATTAAAATTAAATATTAACGTTAAATAAACAACCTTTTTAATTAAAATCCTTTATAAATGAAATTAATTACTAATTTTACATTGGTTAATTCATCTTTATTAATCATATTGTTAGTAATGCTGGATTGATCAGCTAAATGGTAGTTAAATTTTTATTTTAATAATGTTTTACATTTTATTTGTCTATATTTTTATTCCGACGATAAATCTTGATGTATTTATAAATTGTACCATTCGTAAAGGGAAACAAGTTAATTTAAATAAATACTACTTTGTAGGGAAAGATGATGCTTTATATGAATTGACAAGTTCGGATAATTTTGATAAAAGAAATCTCATTAATCGATATGTAAATTTTAATTTATTTCAAGACATTTTGACTTTTTATTCAAATATTTTCAATTTTAAACACATTTGATCATTTATATCGTGAAATTTAGACTTTTTATTCATACATTTTCAATTATAAACACATTTGATCATTTATTTCGTGAAATTAAGACGTTTTATTCAAACAATTTTGATATTCTATTTTACAAAAATAGTTTAATTTCGGAATTGAATCAGGAATTAACGGGTGCAGCGAAATTTCTAATTACACAATCGTAAAAAATGTGAAAAGTTTATTAAAAACCAAAAAACAATTCACCAAAAGTGGCCTATTAATTAGTCAAGGAGGATGTTCAATGATGAAAAAAGTATATTATAAAAAAACTTTTTCTATGCTTGTAATATTTTTAATTAGATGATCAAACTTTCCTCTACAAATTTCAATTTGATCGTCTTTATCGTCGATTTTCTTTCAGTTGATCATTCGATCAACATAATAGATCACGAATTAAACCACACGTTGATTAACAAATTAAATCAAAATGATACAAACCTCAAGTCGGTTCCTAACATGGACGAAAAAAGAAAATTCCAATATTTATTCATTGGAAAAAACGACTCTAAATCTCTGCTAAAATCTATTAACAAAAGCAATATCTACAAAATTATGCTGCGAGAATCCCAAACCTCTCCAGAAATAATCGTCATTACCAATAATTATAAAACCTACATTTTGTACATTGTAGGTTTCTTGACTCTTATCGGAGCTTTGGCCTTTTTTAGGGTAATCAGTCATTACAAATGATTTAATTTTAATTTTTAATTTTAAATAGTGGAAGTACCTCTTTCTTTTATAGTTGACAATTCTCTGACAAGATACTTGTCATAACTTGTCACTAACAAGATTTATAAATTTATAAATAAAAAATTGTTATTTTTTGTAACTACACCAACAATAATAAACTTTTGATTGGTTAGATTCAACCATTAAAAATGTGCTTTTTCTTGAAATATTGTTGAATAAAAAAATCAACCTTAAAAATTCATTTTATATTAAAATGATCATCTAATATGAGTGGACAAGAAAAAAGCATTGTTCCAGTCCATGAATCTCTTTTGAATAATAGTTTTATAGATGAATTGAAACTAAAATACCCAGAATTGACAATACCTCAGATGGTGGACATTTTCTGGAAACGAGTCACAATGAGATATGACTGCCTTTCTGCAGTATATAAAATTAAATTTTATATAAAAAAATTAATTCATTTAGAGTTATCTCAAAACTTCATCGCTTCCTGTAGCCAGAATAAAAAGAATTATGAAATTGGACGATAATGTCAAAGTAGTTGAAAAATTAATTGAAATTTTTTAATTTTTTTTGGAATTTTGAAATTTAAGACATGTAGATGATATCCTCCGAAGTTCCCATTTTATTTGCCAAAGCGGCGGAAATGTTTATTTCAGAACTCACTCTCAGATCGTGGCTTGTTACTAGGGAAAGTAGGCGTAGAACGCTCCAAAAAATGTATAAGAACTTTTTGATTTTATATAATTTTTAGAGACATTTTAGCCGTCCTTTCCAAATGCGACATGTTTGATTTTCTAATTGACGTTGTACCTCGAGATGAGTGTTTTAAACAAACAAAAAAAAGTGCATTGGACAAATCATTTCTAGATACCCCAGAAAAAAAGCCCAGAATTGATGAATGTGACACATTAAGTGAATTAAACTTGTCTATACAGAAAATGATACCTCCCATCACATGTATCGATTCACCCGAGTCTCAGATTGAAAAGGACCCGCTTGAAGATTCGGTAGCGTTTATGGAGAGTGGAGTAGATGAGGATATTAAATTTTAATGTAAAGATTAATTTAAAAAATAATTTGACAAAATTAAATATATATTTCTAATATCAAATTAACACAATTCTAAAAAGCACACTACAACATTCAATTAAAGATAATCATCTAAATTAAAAAATTAATTAACGGGTTTTTTTTTAAAATTTTTTAAATAAAACAGTACGCAATTAAAAATGTTACACACAATTACCTCAATTACAATACTCCCTTCCTGTCATGATTAATCATTGGTTGCATGGATGAATTAATTGGTTCATTCTGTTCATCTTTACCAGTAGTATTCCTTTTACCAGTTTGAAACATGTTCTTTTTTTCAAAATACACATATGCCGGATTTTCATATCCACTATTTTGTAATACTTGGGCAAGTTCAGAGTCATCACTTTTAATTTTATCCAAATTTGAAAAATTGTACTTGAACGACCCTCTCATTTCTTTTTTATTTCGATTATAGTGTTTTTTCGCTACCAAAACAAATATAAAAACCATTGCAAGCATGGGAAGACCAAACATAATTGAGTAAATTGTGTATGATCTATAGTTGGATGTATTTGGCTTGATTGTTTCAGATGTATCCAAAACACTGCGACTAGATCGGGGTTCGAGAAGTTTTTCCTCAATCAATGTTTCGTGAATACTACCCATCACTATTTCAGCGTTTGACGATTTTTCCACCATTTTTCCAACATTTTTTTGATCGGGTTCGTGGTTCAAATGGGAATTTACTTTTTCATTGTTAATTGTCTTGTAGATGGGACCAGCAGGTTTTGGGTTTGTTTCAAGTTCGTGAATAGAAGATGATTGTGTCTTGCGTTGAATTGAATCATCAGTGAATGTATTGAAAGAAACGCTGTTATTTATGGCTTGTTTTGATTCTTCGTGTGAATTTGCCATTTTACTTTCTTTTAAAATAACGAGATAATGATTACACCAAAAAGTCAGGTTTTTTAGGGGTTTGTCTAAAATTAATCATTTATTTCGTGGAATTTAGGATATTTTGTATTTTTAATACATTTGATCAATTATTTCAATTATATTTATTATTATTATTTTTATATTTATACATTTGATCAATTATTTCGAGAACTTTATACTTTTTATTTAAACATTTTGCATTTTTAACAGATTTGATCATTTATTTCGTATAATTTAGACTTTTTTCATTTTAAACAGATTTTTACATAAACAGTATAAAAAATCAAACCAATCAATTTTCCAATCTTTTTCTCATCATCCACTGACAAATGCGACAACATTGCAATCATTTCATCTATTCGTTGTTTTACATAAGATATATGATTTTCTGTATAATTCCCTCGCCTTTTTCTTCTTGGATCATGTTGGCTTTCTACAACTTCTAAAAAGTGTTTAACTACATGATCAACGTCCGTTTTCTCAATAGTTATATAATCCCTTAAAACTTTAGCAATTTTGTTGGGCTACATATTAAAAAAGTTAAAAATTAAAAATTAAAATAATATAAAATTAAAAAAATTTACCTCAATTTTAGTTTCATACAAATACTTGACAAACTCGTCATACAAAATTCTCTTTTTCCCATTTATATTCTTTTGAATCCTCCATTGATGTACATCGTCTAGTTTGCTCTTTTTCCCGTAATTTTCATTCTGAAGTTTAGAGTACTTTTCCTTGTAAAGCTAATAAAATTTATTGGTAATAAATTTATAAATCATCATTATCTTAATAACCTTATTTATCGACTCCTGTTCTAGATCCTGAGAAACTGTAGATTTTTCATTTTTTTCAATTTTGTCACTCGTTTCAGTCCATTCTGCCATCAACTTTAAAAAAATAAAATATATAAAAAACAAAGAACAACATTAATTATATAATATTTGAATAAAAACTACCTTAGCCAAATCCTTATTATATTGGTTAAACAAATCTTGTGTAGCTTTTTCATAAAACTCTGGCTCCTCGACAAATTTTCCCAAAACTGATCCATCGAGGTATTTTTCATACATTGAACTAGTTTCCTTTAATTTAATCTCGGGTTCAGTCTCTTTTTGCTTTTCCATCTTTTCATTATTTTCGTCATTTACATTTTTATTCAGTTGATGAAAATCAGAATTTACTATAAATTCTGTTGTAGTTTCTTGTACAGATTCTCGTTTAGAATCCAAATCTAACTTTGATTCTGACGCAGATTGCAATTTTATAAAATCATTTTCTGTAACATTTTCAATCTTATCAAAAGTAACAGTCGCTTTCGATTCCGTTGAAGGTTCATTTTTTAAAATTTCAGTGTCTAGTTTTGCCAAATTTACGTGTTCTAAATCCAAATATTTATCAGAGTCGTGTTTATCATCAACAGTGGCTTCAGAACTAGTCTTTATTTCAGCAGAATTTTCCAATTTTTCAGCCTGATGCAGTTGTCCAATTTCCTCAGATTCTATAGAGGGATATGTAAAAGCAAGCTCCTTTCCTTCAATGATATTTGAAGAATTATTTGATGTACAACATACAAATTCAACTCCGCTATAGACACCGACTCCACACGAATTGAAAGGAGAGGAGCGTAGCAATTTTCCTTCATAGTTGGAAATGCAGTGGTCGTTCGCCAGTGTTCGGAGTGCATTATGCTACAAAAATAATTATTATTTTATATAATTTATATTAACGGTGTATATTTTCATATTATAATTTTTTAAAATGTCTGAAAGGAAAATCGGCCTAATATAACTACGTTTCAAAAAAAATTGGATATTTTAATAGTGCAGTGTAGTTTAAGAAGAGGAATATGTGTCTAAGAAAAAAGCATGAAATTGCAGAAAAAGGAAGTATACGAATCCAAATACGAGAACAGCGGAAATTTTAAAAAGATGTCGAAACAAATGTATACAACGATTTTATCATTAATGGAATTATTTCTGTTTCAAAAAATTGGAGAATATATTGTTTGTGATATATTTAAAGTCAATGACAAAATGGAAGTCTTGAATTATTTGAGGTCATTTTTGAGAAACAGGAATTCCAAACGAATCTTAGAAAAATACAGAGGATTATTGAAAATCAAGGGTATAAAAGAGGCTATAGAAAAGGAAAGAGGAGTATTTCAATACAGAGTAGGTTGAGAATTTTGAGAGACCAATATATATCAAAAATAATGGCAAACACCGAAAAAAAAATTATATTTATGGATGAATCATTTATACACCACAATTATTCGTCCCATAACGATTCCTTGTATGACGAAAATGACCCTCTGTGTATAGAGCCTATTCAGAGACACAAGGGGAGACGTTATTGTTTTATATGATGTATTATAACTGGCGACTCAATCCTCCCGGAAGAATTGCAATTCGAAGAAGAGGCAGCTCATTTTATACAGGAATCTTTGGATATCTTTGAGGGAGGAAAACTAAAGATTATCATGGCATGTTTAACAATGACTATTTTCTAAGTTGGATGAGGAAATTGATGATAATTTTACATGATAAATCAATTACAAATACAATCATTGTGATGGATAATGCAAAATACCATTGCTGCCTACCTCCAAATACGCCTAAAGCATCAAACTCGAAAGCTAAATTGATTGAGTATGCAAATCTTAAAGGAATCGAATTTTCCCCAAGAGATTTGAAAACTGTGATTTGACAAAAAATAGATAGATATATAAAAGACAATGTAAAGCCTGCAGTTGTCAGGTTAGCGGAAGAGAACGGACACGAAGTCATATATAGTCCACCATACCACTCTGATTTCAATCTTATTCAAATAATATGGGCGATAGTCAAGGGGAATGTGGGAAGACAATATAATTCAGAAACGAAGTTCAAAGATGTTGAATTAAGGCTCAAAGAAAGTTTTGCAGGATTGACTACAAAATCAGTACAAGGTTGTTTGAATAAAATCGACAACATTATATCTCAATTTTACAAAGACATCGAGGTAGAAGACGAACTTGAAGAAAGTGAAATTGATGAGAGTAATTATTGTCTTTTTAATATTGTTTATTTATAAAAAATTTTAGTAAAAAAATAAAGTTAGTTTACATGGTTATTTATTTTTTCTTGAAATATGATTGGTTTATATATTATATCTATAAGTACAATTAATTAATATTTATATTTTATTAATGTTGTGCTATATTATCGAATTAATTTTAAACATTATGGACATTTTATTTTTAAATTTGGATAATTATTTCAAAAATATATTTCAAAACCTAATAGGTGACGTTTTACAGTTTCGTGCGTCCAAAATCGCCCACTGTAATACCACATTTCAAAACCATGGATGTCACAATGCCAAACCCCGTCAAAAGGCTGTTAGTTTTGGATTCCCCGGAGGAGCTGCAGTGTCCGTTGGTCTACAAAGGCATGTTCGACACGGTTCCTCTTATAAATGGGAAGGAGGATACCATGAAAACAAGTACTCATCTGTTCACAATTATGGTTTGGCCTACGCCCTTCTAATTTCTCAGATGTTCGGACGGGGTCAAACCGACGAGGATGACCCCAAGCACTCGAAACGAATACATGATTTTATTAGTAATTTGCAGGGAGAAATTTTGGAAGTCCCAAAAAAACCAATTAATTGCAACTTTTCAATTTTTCAAAATTTAAATTTTTTGGGTAAAACTTTAACGATCTTTAAATTTCAGGAATCCACTGAGAACAAAGAAATTAAATTAATTAAGTTTACTAGATTTGCATATTTATTGTCGTTACTATGGAAAATCATTTATTTTTCCAAAAATGACAAATTACAATATAATTACAAATTTTAAAGTTGGTTTGCAGGTGAAATAATGCACCGATATTAATTCTGAAAGCAGCAATCTAATTTTTCAATGAGCGCGCAAATTTTCTTTGAATAATTTATGCCGCCTCTATTTTGGGCTAAATTTGCAAAATATTAACAAATAAATTATAATAAACTTAAAGTCGGAAGTATTTTAGTACAATTTTTTAGTTAAATTTTTTATAAATCGATTCGACATATATTTACTAAGCACATGACATGAGAAATTAAAATTTTCCAATTTTTTTTTCGTTAGTATAAAAAATTGTTCATCAAATTAATTAAATTAATGTTAATTATATATTGTAACATTTCTAATTTATATTTATACCGTAAGACAGTCGGGTTCTCGACTTAGAAACATGAATTCACATTCATCCGGTACCAAAAGAGGTTCACTTTCAATATTGACTAATAAAAAACTTTATTAAAATTTATTTAAAACTTAAAATTAAAAAAACATTATTATATTTTTTAAACTAACCTGCACACTCGTACGGTCTCGTCCAATAAGATACACTTTCACAATTACTTTCCTCGTTTTTATCACATCCGTCAAACTTGACATACTCCCAATCAAAACTCTCGAAATAATTCTTGACGGTAAAATTCCCAAAAACCTTCTTACAATAGTTCAAAATATCATTGGGATGGAAAAAACAACCCTCAGTTTCAGCATCTCTCATCCAAACCCCGTCTTTTAAAAACGAGTTAGGCTTACCGTTGCATGGTATGGCGACCAACAAACTATCTTCTTCGTGAGCGACCACATCATTCTGAGAACTTGTGTTTTGCTAGTAAAAATTAAATGAAAAAATTTTCAAAAAATAACTTACCTGTGCACAAACACAAGTAAAGAGAAAAGACAGTACAATAAACTTGAATGTCATGCTTTTAAGCATTAAATTAATTTAAAGTGAGAGTCTATCTTTTTTAGAGTCTAAAAAATCTTTCAAGACTTTTAAATTAAATTAAAATATATTGAATATCAACTGAAATGTTAAAATATGCACCAATACCAACAACTGATTGAATGAAATGGGTCTCTAGTTACTAGACTCTAGTATGAAAATTTTGTTATTACTACTTTTTAAACCAAGTAAATGATCCAACTAGCTGAGAAAAGAAATGTCGATATTTTTGGAATAATTGTAAAATGATATGCAGCAATTGAGCTTCATTTTCCTTGAAAAAGTCTGATAGAATAATATAAATATAAATATATTGATATAAATTGTACAATACCCAGGATAATTAGTAGCCAACTCGGGTACAAATATAAAATATAAAATTTATATATGAATTATATATAATATATTAAAATTTACGTTTTTACAATAATCTGTTCTGTCATTTTGGAAGGATTTATCCATTGCAAATGTAGTATTGGTGTAATAATGAGACGTGTCTCATGTGAAAATATATTTTTTTGTTATTGGGTCAATTATCGACTTTTTAATTCAACACATAAAGCAAAGTATTTTTTTACATTGTGTAATGAAATTTTAAAAAATTTAGTGATATTTTAAAACACAAATTTGATTATAAAATATTAAAATATTAATTATTTTATAATCTGGAAAAACAACTTTAAAGTTCAAGATTAATTACAATTAATATTTGAAAAAACACATAATCACAGTTTTTTATTCTTTTTATTGAATATTTGAATTTATTATTTTAGTTCTAAAATCATCAGGGTTGTCCAATCTTGGTAAACGAGTAGATTAGTGTAAAAGTAAACAAACTTTTGAATTTCTGTCTGTTTGTGTTAATTCGATGTAAACGTTACTATCAGACATAATGACGCCCAAAAAATTATGACTTGTAAATATGGGCTTGTAAATTTGAATAATTTATAACTTGTAAATATTGGATTGTAAATTTGTAAATCCAGTAATAAAATATTTATCTTAAATTTTAATTTACATGTTAGTAATTTAAAATTTCATTATCTGAAATTTCATCTTTATCGTTCTCAAAACTGCTGTGCTCAAAACTAAGTTCCGCAAAATCCTCAATTTGAGAAACGTTTACTAGATTTTCTTCCAATGAATCTTGTGATTCGATTACGGCATCAACTTCATCAAGAGGAACCTCTCGTTTAGAGACATCTGGCATCTTCTTGAGATATGGCGTATTGTTAACGTAATTGTTGTATATGAAAGAGGTGAGGAGCTTTTGGTTCATTCTTTTTCTCAATTTACTCAGATACAATCCACCTTTACTGAAAAGTCTTTCAATCACTGCAGACGAAGCAGCGATTGAAAAGACCTTTCTGGCAATGCGTTTGAGTTGAGGGAATTGTGTCTGTACTGACCAAAAGAGTAGAGGATCATGTGAAGGTGTGGATATGTTATTAAAGCAGTCTAATTCACATTCCAAGTTCGTTCGACCTACGCGTGCAACTTTAGGTTCATAAAAAAAATCCAAACTAAACTTATCAAACGAACTTGGAACAGCGGCCACCGTGTGTTCAATGGGGTCGACACAAGATCTGCAGTAACTTATTATCCGTGAATTGTAAGTAATGAGAAATATATTCCAATGCTTAATATAACTTTTGACTTTATATGAACTATGCTTTGAAAAAGCGTCTATGGTCACTCTGAAATCCTTTTCTATTTTAACACCGCTTAAATAGGTCGCTACTAGCATAAAATCTAAGGTGCAGTAGTCCCTTAATTTCGACTTTATGACATTCCTCAAAATTCCAGCATAGTATTGAACAACGGGTAAAGTAACATTGGATTCCAAGGCTACATTAATCTTTAAAAGAGTCGTGTCGAGCATAAAATACAACAATAACACCACATGAGAGGTCACGCCATTTGTTTCTAATCGATCAAAACAAACCTTTAATTTTGAAAAAATGAAATCCATTTCCACAAAAAATAATTTAGGAGGCAAATCCTCAACATTTTCAGATAAGTAGACCTCATAATTTACAACATGTACGTGTATTCTATTGCTAAACGATCTCCATTCTCTAGTTCTTGATTTTGTGGGAATGGCCAATTTTAATTTTTTAGCTTTAGACAATTTCATATTATAACGACTTTCAGACGCATTCATTTGTGATAAGTATTTGTGAAACAATGTATACAATTCAACTTTGATTTTGTCAGAAAACGAGAGAGAGTCACTTATACAAGTACATAAACGGTGTTCAACACATCCAACGTGCTTGTAGGTGGTATGCGTATCATTTTTACCACTAAATGCGCATGTCATTGTTCTCGCTAAATCAGTACAAATGTGAGTCTCTTTTGAGGGTATCAGGTGTTGCATAAAGAAATTATATGTGAATTTTGCTGTATGGGATACTGCAGCTGTCTCTTCAATGAACAAAGGGAAAAAAATCCATTTCCACTTATCGGTAACACCACATACAACAAGTCCCCCATAAGGCATCAAATAACCTTTTTGTCGTGCACTCCAGTAATCCGCAACAATGCTAAACTCAAAATCATCATTTGCCACCATTAACTTGTAAAAAGATCTAATTTTTTCCAAACTGCTATATCCAAGTTTTAGAATTTCCCTCGTGATCGTTTGCCTCGAAATGTTGTAGATGAACTTGTCCGACACATAATTGGCAGTTTCGACAGCAAAACTTACTCCAGCTGACACAGAAATAGTAAGATAATTCGACAATTGGTTTGCGAGGTGATATTTCCATTTATCTTGATCTTTTTTACACAACGGAACCTTTTTAGAATCTTCATAAATAATCAGGTCTTTTTTAGGGCATACCAAAATGTGTCGCTTTATACTTGAGTAGCCGTTTGCGTTTCTCCACACTTCGTTTTTCAATTTGTACCATATAAACAAGTTTTTACAATAACCGCATAATAAATATGGTGCAAATTGATTCTCCACTTTAATAGCCCGGATCATCACATTTGGGATTTCTTCCTTGACTAGGTTTTTTGGAACGTCTACAATTTAGCATTTGTCTAAAATATCAAAAACTTCGTGTCTTGATAAATTTTTGAATTCCATTTAAAGTTGAAATTTAATTTAAAATTGACGTTTATAGATTTATGAGTAAAATTTGAAATTTCAATTGAATTCAGTTGATAGTTTGATAACATCATTGTAGTATAATGATCAGTAAGTTTAGTAATACTGGCTTAATCTTTGATTTTTTGAGCACATATCGACCATGACATGTTCCACTAAATTTTTAATAATAATGTACTTTTTTTGGCAGATGATGACTTGTTATTATAAAAATAAAACATTACAAAATTAAAATATTTAATATTGTAATCAAGTGTTGATTGGAAATTAAAAATTCTATTAGATTACATAAAATTTGTTATTTAAGGATTAGATTATTTAATCATGTTTCAAGATTAAAAATTATTTTTATTCTAGTTGTTTACACGTGTATTAACCTAAAATGAGTTTATCGTGACTAAAACGCTCACCTGATTGTGAACTATTGATATGGAATATAATGATGTTATTAGTTGTTTTCTAATGTGAAATATTCCTTTTTGATGATTTTACATGTGTGTCTTTGATTTATTTCTCTCTCAGAGGTACATTAATCAAGTTAAACATTTGACGCTCCAATTGGTTTATTTTATTCGTATTAATTTTCCTACGCAGTTGGTTTTATTACCACGTGGAATATAATATACTTGATACGTTTTGTTTTTTGTTTTTTGTTTTCGTTTTTTTGTATCAGTATACAATTTAGCTGAAAAAAAAATTGTTCCATATTTAACATTTTTAGTGAAAACTTGTTCACAAGTCGGATTAAACTTATATAATGATTTAGCAAGAAAATGATTTGCATACCCAAAAAATTAAAATCAAACACTGCGCGTCTTAGTGCAATGTTTGTTCTTACCACGACCTTTTTTGTTGTAGAATTGGTGGTCGGGCACAAAACAAACTCTTTGGCCCTTGTTTCAGATTCTTATCACATGCTCTCAGATATGATTGCACTCGTTATAGGGTTGATTTCAGTGCGGGTAATTTTTTATAACTTGTAATATATTTATATTTTTAAAATGAACTTAATAGTGGTCTAAAAAGAAAAGCCAACGAAACACTTTTGGGTGGGCGAGAGCTGAAGTTTTGGGAGCACTTGTAAATGCCGTTTATCTCTCTGCTCTCTGTTTTACCATTGTTATCGAGGCTCTACAGAAAATTACCACATTAGCTACACTATACAATTCCAACAGTAAAGATTTAGATCATGTTACCATTGCAGAAAAGGATTACAAACTCTTGTTGATTGTAGGTGGTGTGGGTTTAGCGATTAACGTTGTCGGCATTTTGATTCTTGGTGGACGTAAGATTTTGTTTATTAAGAAATATATATTTATATAACATATTTTTAGATGGCCATCACGGACATTCTCATGGACATAGCCATGGTACTGATGATTCTCATGGACATGGCCATGGACTACAAAATTCTAACCATGATGAAATAAAAAAAGGCCATGAAAGTATGTTTATTTTTTATTGGGGAAACAAGTGTGTTAGTTTTGGTTCTTTTAACTTTTTTGAAAAAACTAAACTAAAAAGTTTTTTGTAAAAATTTTGTTGAAATATTAATTTTTGTATTTTTGTTTTTTAATTTCTAATTAGCTTGTCATTCCTCTACGAAATCAACAAGCTCAACCGCTATATCGAGCTTACAAGGCGATGAAGTAGCAATCCAAGCAATCCAAATAAAAACCCGTAATGAGATGGTTGTTCAAGTTCACCAAAGTAGTAAGAAATCCAGAAGATGTGGATTTTTTTCTAATTTTTGCAGTAATTATTTTTGAAATTTAATAATTTTATTAACGATTAATTAGACCAAAAGAACATGAATATGCAAGGAGTTTTACTACATGTCATCGGTGATGCACTGGGATCAGTAGTTGTCATAATTAGCATCATAATGATGATGTATATTAAGAGCGACTGGACTCAATATATAGACCCTATTTTAAGGTATAATAATTTAAATGAAATAATTTTAATATTTTATGTTAGTCTTGTGCTTGTTGGCATCATTTTGGCAGGAATAATACCTCTTTTAAAAAGCTCATCCCTTATATTATTACAGACTGTTCCCACTGATATAAACATTGAGGATTTGAAACAGGCATTAGCATTTCCAGTATTGAAAACTTTTAAAAATATATTTAAAATTAATTAAAATCTATTACAGCCACTTGGAGTTAAAGATATCCACGAATTTCACGTATGGGAATTGGCCGGGAAAAGGAACATTGCTTCTATTCATATAACTGTCCCAGACGTTAAAGAATATGCTAGAGTGGCCGTCTTGGTTAAGGATTTCTTCCATTGTCGTGGAATTCACAACATTACCATTCAACCAGAGTTCCCAGAGGTATTTTTTAATCTCACTATTTGAAATTATTAATTATTAATTAGATGTTAAACAAGAGTAGAACTCCCAGTATAGAAGATGGAAATCTATGCTACATGTCTTGTTTGGATGAAAAGTGTTTAGATCTACTCTGCTGCAAGGATGAAAAACAGGACAAGGACGACGACAACAAACTCCCCAAAAAATGATAATAATTTGTGTATCATACTTGTAATTTTACTGTTTAAAAGTTAAATTTGCATTTATTCATGGAAATAAATATATATTATTTTTACGTTTTCACTGCAAACTTTCAAGTTTTAAAATTAATATGATAAGAGGTCAATTTTATAAATTAAAAAATGTTGTAAATTTTAATTAATTTTAATTTTATTTGTATATTAATCTTAAGTTGTTATTAGCTAGTGCTTAGAGCATGATTGACTAAAATCTTTTAAATTGTCCATTTAGCTAATTAGCACATGTAGCAAGTTAAATTAAAAGATAAATTATTAATTTATAGTTTTTTTTAAATTCAATTACCATCTGTCATACATCCACTGACCATAATCATCTGAACCACAGTACATGTCTTTCAATTCTGGACATTTTTTAAGTGAACAAAGTCCTGTTCATATTGAAATTGTACACAATTTTAAAATATTTCGTGAACCAAATGACGTTGTAATCTTACCAGTTTTTTGTTTATTGATACGAATAAAATTGACGTTGATTCATTTATCGCTCTAATAAATTTTTAACGTAAAATATTCAAATATGATTTATTAGTAATTTTAATTATGTAGATGTCGTTTAAAACGTTTGTTGACCTTCACAAATGCAAATTTACGGATAAAATTGAAAAAAGCAGGAAAGAATTCGATTCAAATAATGATATCTACTTTTTTGGATTCCCTGA
>JAUZND010017740.1:0-26633 GCA_034780555.1 Coelogynopora nodosa | reverse complement strand
CCCTCGATAGGGCGGCGTTGTCTGGATCGGCTCTGAGCGCCTCTAAGGCCAGGCGACGTGCTCTGCAGCTCTCCTCCGCCTCCTCGTTCCACCGGGCAGACTGTGACCTTCTGGCGCCCCGAGGGATAGAGGCTTTGGCGGCCCCGAGAATGGCCGACGAAAGCTTCTTCTCTGCGTCGTGGGCGGTGATCGGAGGGGCCATGTCCCAGTTGGCGAGGGACTCATCAAGGAGGCGGGAGAAAAGAGGCCAGTCTGCCTTCTTGAAGGCAAAGTTAGTGCGGCGATTGCTGATGGGTGGAGGAGGTTTCCCGGAGATATCCACTAGGATGGGAAGGTGGTCCGAGCCAAGATGCTCTCCGATGCGCCAAGATGTAAATCTCTCCTAAGTGGAGTGGGAGAAGGAGACGTCCCGAAACCCCGAGAGCTGACCCTGGTGTCCCGGCCGTCATTGAGAACGACGAAGTCCTTGGTCAGAGCCCAATCCTCGATCCGCCAGCCCATCTCGTCCTCATTGTCGTTGGAGAGGTCACCGGCCTCTAGGCTGATGGGCTTGGGCCAGAATGCCGGGCGGAGGGGCCGGAGCTGGGACGCCAGGGGCGGCTGGTTGCGGTGCCAGGGCGGCTGGGTGAGCTGGGGCAAAGCCGATGGGGAGAGGCGGACACAGGTTGCAAACGCAGGCTGCACGGGATCGGGCCAGGGCATTGATGGTGGCTTTCCTGAGCCCGCTGCATCTTTGGTGCCACCACACTCCACGGGCAACCTCTTGGTGGCAGGAGCCGCAGGGAAAGATGGGCCCCGGGTTAGATTCCACGTCTCCAGCTCGTAGAAGAAGGAGCTGAGTCAGGTGAGCTGGAGAGCCTGACTCAGCTGTGAAAAACCCGACTGCGACGAGTTTGACCCTACAGACGTGGCCGAGGACGTCGCTTAACGTATGCTGAGAACATTATCATCGACAGTGGGCTAAACACACCAGGTTACACTGCTACATCTGCATTTCATGAAATAAAACGCCTGGCTCTTGCACATCAAATCTGACTCTTTACTCCTGTGATAATATATCTTTTTTATTGTTTACTATCTGTAAAGAGTACTTTATTATTATTATTATTATTACTAAATTATTATATTAGCCCTAAATTTGTTTATCTTACACCCATATAATTGTACATATCGCTTCTCGTGTTACTATTTTCTCACAGGAATTCTTCGAGTACATGCAGTCGGAGCGGACGAAAGATTTCGAACAGCTTGGTCGGAAGAACTCAGCTATTGGTCCTCTGATCACCAAACTGGAGGGGGTGATTGTTCACACCAACACTGGATCGTCGGCCAAGATGTACTCCTACTATGAACACTGGGAAAAGCAAATCTTTGATAGAGTTTACAATGTAGGTTCAATTAAAAAATATATGATAAAAAATATAGAAAGCCTTCGCAGTAATGCCACTTTCTCCTATCATCTATGAATTAATGATCAGTGTAATTGATACACTCTATCTCTCTCTTCTCTGGCGTCAGATGGTGATTCGCAACCTGAAGAAGTCCCTTAGTCTGCTGCAGGAGAACAAGCCCCTGTTCTCTGTGGATCTCATGCTGGCCGGCACTGACGTGATCGGTAACCCGCAGGCCCCCGAACTGTACAAATTTGCTGTGCAGGACGTGCGTGATGCTGTGGAGAGCACTGGGGTGTTCATCCGCTGGAAGCGGTTCTCCTGTGTCGAGGCGCCGGGCATGAAGGTGGGGACTTCTGATTGGTTGATTCAAGTCATAGACATTCAGCTACATCTAGTATAGGCGCGGGCAATCTCTAGTCAGATGTATCTCTAACGTTACACTGTATTGATAATATGATGATTACAAGCAGTTTATTTGAATTTAATATACTATTCATAATGTTTATTTCCTTAGATATAGTTGACATACTGTTTTATATTATGTTATATATTATGTATATAGTCTGAATTGTGCATTTTCATAGTACATTTAATTTTTTACAAATATGAATTTTTATTCCTGTTACTATTTTATTCTAAATATATTTGGTAGTAGTACCTACTGGTTCTAAATGGAATTTACTGATATTTATAAAATATAGTTAGATTTACATACATATGGAAAATAGGCTAATTATATTTCTATAATACGTATAGTTATATATTAACAATAATAGTATAAAACCGATAGCAAATAGTATTAAAAAAAATAATTGCCAAATAAGTTGTACAAAATACAGTTTCTAAAAAATATTTGTGCGAAAAATATCTAATAAAACAGACTAAAACGAAGACAACTCTACAGATTAAGGCATTACCATAGTACAAAATGCAACAGTCTGTGAAACATTAATAAGAAAATCGATACCCAAAGGACAAACCAACTAAACAATGAATTATAAAGAAGAAAGACACTTTATACTCAACAAAAAGAACAAAAAAATATTATATAACATCTTGTTGAAGAAGAAATTTATTGTTTAATAAATCTTTTTCACATTAATATGCGTTCCTTTCTAAACAGTTGGAGAGTGTTAATTTCATCAATGTGTGTAAATCTTGTGCAGGTGGAGGGGCAGGACGAGCTGTTCTACTACAGCTTCTTCTTGGACATCAGGAATTCCTCCGAGGTGACCGACATCTGCCATCAGATCACCAAGTTGTATCAGGCCAACGCCGACCGGATCAAGAAGTACCAGGACCGGTGGAAGAAGTACAAGAACATCTTCACTCCCAACAAAGTAGGTCGGCGACGATTTGAGGCTGGGCTTGTTCTTTATGGTTGCTACTTATGAGAAATATATGTGTCTTTGCAAATCGATAATTTGTGATAATTATGTCTTGTTATATACACTAGACAACAGAGATTTGAAGCTTTGTTTGACACTATAGTTATGTTAAGTATAAGAATAAATATTTACAAATTGAAGTATTCCGTTTTGTACTTACTGATTAATAAAATTCTATTTGAATTACTGTGCATACATTTTCGTGCATAAAATAAAAGTATAAAAATATTAACCAATAAAGAACATCGCGAAAAGTTTTATAATCTTACAAATAATGCGTTATTATTGTAATTTGTTGTAATATGTAGATATATTAACATATTATATTACATCCTGTGGCATTCTTCATTTTTAAAAATCTGTAAAATTTTTATTTTTAATGCGAATCTTTATGCGAAAATACCTAAAACATATGATTTCAAATTGTAATAACAGTTGATCAAAGACTTGAATATTTTATAATATGTTTATTTTACTGTTTTTATTTTGGTTCAAATTTGCATTTGATAATATCAACTGCTTCATTTTTATAAAAATTAAAGTGTATAGTGTCCAACGATCATTTTATTAACTAAGAAATTTGTCCAGTCAAATTTAAACAACAACTTCAAAATGATGTTTTAAACGGGTAAAAAGTATCGTAAATCGAATAAAATTGTTTTATCGCTTCGACCTTTTACATCTTTGTCTATACAGCTTGAGTTATCAAATTTAAAAGAAAGCCGAAACAAATCATTGCACCAACGTTTTGAGCTCATATAACTCAGTGCACCATATTCTGTTTTCACTTGATATCTACTCTCCACAACTGACTGTTATTCCGATACAGCAAGCGCAGGCGGACAAGTGGATGCTGACCGGGCCCAGTGTGATGCGTATGCACGAGAAGATGACCGACACCAAGTCGCGCTGGGAGGAGGTGTCCAGCCTCAGCAAGGAGCGGGTCATCAACTTTGTGCAGCTGCGCCTGCTCACCCTCATACACCACATCCAGGACCACTTCAAACGCTGGGTCGAGATCTACGGCAAGCTGCTCCACGAGTCGGCTAAACTTGCCCTGCAGAGCCTCAAGGAGGACCTCGAGGTGCGGTCCTGCTTGCTTCCGTGTTTGCTCGGTTGTCTGTCTACTGCAGATTAGGGCACAGTTAAGCGTTTGAAAGTAAAATTTGACAGTTAAATTTGACAGTAAAATTGACAATCTAATTTTACGTTTGTACAGTGGCACCATCAAGGGAGGGGTGGGTAATTAATAACATATCGTCACTTCTAGCTTATGAAGTTTAAAATTGTCAAATACAATGTGTTTTCTATAATTTTCTATAAATATATGAGACATGTTGTCCATGTGGGTCGTCTTCATTGATGTCATACATTAACCTACTTTTGTTTTAAAAAATATTTTTTTAATTGATTTTTATTTTTGGAATAAAGTTATCGTACTAATAGATAATTATGTAGAAAATGGATCATATTTTCTTTGATAATTTAGTTTAAAAGGTATTGAATAGCATATATTATTATATTGAAAATGTATAAATTGTACATTTAAATATTGATGACGTCAATACCAATGTTGAACATGGTCTACCATTATTTTCAATTATAAACCAGGTGATAATTATAAATATATCTGAAAATATCAATGTCTGTACTCAGTTATTGAAAAGGTTACTGTTATTTTCAATTGCGATAAATTAGACATTATACAATGGATACATTAATTATGAGACATAATCATAACATATAGTTGACCTTTTAATGCACTATGATGTGTAGGTATATCTATTTAATTTTGGATTTCTTGAATCGTATGCATTTTTACACCCAACTGCATTAATGAAATATGTTTCAAATAATATTAATAATAGCCTATATTACCTGATTCTCCAAGATATCTATTTACAAGTTTATTATTTTAATTATACTAATCTAATATTCTCAGTCAGTGTATATTCCCTTAATATACTCATTCACTCATAATCTCATTTGTTTATCATTTTAGGCAAAGAGTGTATGTATTAATTGTGTCGTGATAAATAGCTTGTTCGTCACTTTGAAAATATAATAGGCTCTAATCGTTTATTGTTATGTTTAAATAATAAATAATAAATATTAAATAATATGTTTTATTTTTATCCAAATTGCATGTTATTTAAATTAATAAAAAAGATTTATCCACATACAAGTATTAATCTAGGAATTGCACGTTATTTTGTCATTTTGTATGTCTTGATGATTAATGGTGTGCAATATTTGAATGACGTATTAAACTATTTCACATGTTGAACAGAAGTTTTTTTGTGTTTGCATGTTTTGCATTTTTTGTAAGCATGCAGTGCAAATACGTGTTTTTTTATTTGATTTGCATGTTCTGATCCTTCTTTTAGCAATTTTGTGTTCGGCTAAGACAGATTTCTCTGTTAGATGACTTAGCGGCTAACGTAAGTGTTTTCTCTAGATGCCCACACTCACATTCTTCATTTAGAAGTATCTATATTAGACTGCCGTTGGGAGTGGGGGGGGGGCAAAAGATTTGCTTTAGTATTATGAAATGCTCAACTGTGTCATGAAGATTAGAAACATTAAAATTTAATGTTAAAAAACATTAAGTTATTTCAAATGTTGAAGGCGGAACCTTGTACAAGTAATTTTGAAACTAATAAAGTAGAAACTAGAAACAATACGTAATAATAAATATATCTTTGACTGAAATGTTTATAATTATTTGTAAAAATGGCATAATTACTTCCAAGATATGGATACTTTTTTGTAGTAATTTTTATTAAGTTCATTTTTTTGCGATGCTAGTTGGTAAAGTCGCCAAACATTAAGCTAATAACCGTCGTTTACATTTGAGCTTTTCATATGCTAATATGAGTCTTTAAATTCACCTTGGATACTATTGAAACAATGTTTTTATCATTTTTATGTAGTTATAGTTCTCCATTTCCTATTTTGATGTCGAAAACATTGATAGTTTGTGTTTTTATAGTAATAACATTTAAACCACTTCATATTGAAAATGAAAATGTTGATCATACATTATTATTGAATCCCAATTATGATCAATTTAAAGGGATTTTAGTATGCAGTACTGTTTATTAGTTTTGAAAGTTCCAGGTTTCCAGGTTTTACGAAATTTATGCTTTTTGGAATAAGATGTTCAAGTTGAAATACCGTATGTCAATATATTATAGAATGGAAATGGAGCATCGTTTATAGTTTGCCGTGATATGAGTAATGTGTTATCTCAGTTGTTTCATATAGACAGTATTTGTACTAGGAGTCAACTATAGTAATAGAATGTATTTTATTTGATGTTTTGGTTTCCCACCACATTTTAGAGTATTTGATAAAGTCTTACGTTTCACTAATTTGTTAGAATCATTTGAATGGATTTATTTTCAGTCAATAAAAAATCTACATATTTCATTTGCGCACACATTTTTCTATTTCAATATATTATTTTTATATGATATTGAATTATGGTAAAATTTATCCCACTATATCTTTCCTCTATTATATTATATAGTTTTTATTTTATTTTTGAGGTATGTATTTATATCATAATATGATGTCCTCATAGAAATTAAAGCAAAAATTTTGATTTCTTAGTCAAATTATTCATACGTATTAATTAGAATAATTTAGTCTAGATTATTTTCTCAATATATAGCAGAAGAACGTTTTTGGAGATCAGTTTTCATATGAAACATTTATTTATTTTTTCATTCAATAAAAAATGGCATTAATCAGTGAGCGATTTTTTTTGAATTATGAATTTGTAATTAAATATTGTTTATTTATACAAATAATAATCTCTGTCAAGAAGTTTTCATAGTTTTGAAATAGAATATATAATCTAGCTATAACATAAACATATTAATTTTACTGAATGAGTTGATACTTTAAAGTTTGAAAGTAACTAAAACGAAAAAAGAGCCATTATTTATTTTAATATATTTTACAAGCAAACCCCTTAATGTATTAATTTTATCACCCAGAAATATTTAATAATTATCTCTATGCTCCCACCCCCCATCTCTCCACCATGTATTGTCTAGGCTAAGTACGAAGACCTCAAAGACCAACCCACCACCCTGGACGAGCTCAAATTCATCCTGCAAACCATCCAGGACATCAAGGACATGTCGTTGGACGTCGAGTGGCGCATCATCGACATCAACGAGCGCTACCGGATCATGCACATGCACGGCATCCCAGTGAACGATGAGGAGTGGGAGAGCCAGCTCACCATCCGGAAACTCTGGGACGATCTGGTCTATGAGTCGAAGGACACTGACGCCCGACTCATAACTGTCAAGAAGAAGTTCACCGAGATCACCAACAGTCAGATCAGGGAGTTTGGTGGTGAGTTGACCAGCTTCAGTGAACGGTTCAAGTTTGAGGGTCCCGGCGCGGTGGGCAAGGACCTGGAGCGGGGCCTGGAGTTGATGAAGCAGTTCCGGGAAGAGTTGTCCAAGTTTGAGAGCGAGCGGCAGGAGTTGGGCGCGGCGGAGAAGCTGTTCGACCTGCCGATCACGGTGTATCCCGAGTTTACCCAGGTGCAGAAGGAGATGAGGGCGTACGAGCTGATCTACGCCATCTATGAGGAGCAGAAGGTGGGTGGTTGTTGCTCTTGACATAATAGTGGAGAATCTAATGGGAATGTATATCATGGAGAAGTATGAAACAGACCATTTTATTTAACAGTCCTACCATCAATACTGGTAACGCAACACTATTACATTCTAGAGTACATTGTTAAACTTTTATAGTATACATTCATATTTCTCACAATCAAAGTTAATTTAACTATTGTTTTGAAATAAAAAATGATGAATCACTCTGGCATATCGCACTCCTACATTCGCACGCTCTCTCTCTCTTTCCCTCACACTCTGTCTCTCTCTATCTCCCCTGTACAGAAAGCCCGCGAGGTCTGGGCCGAGACCCTGTGGAAAGATTTGAACGTCCAGGTTCTCACAGAAGGCATAGATTCTCTCATCAAGAACCTGCGCAAGTTGCCCCGTGACGTCAAGCAGCTCAATGTGGCCCGTAACTTGGAGGACAAGATGAAGGAGTTCAGAGACTCGCTGCCGCTCTTTATGGATCTGAAGCATGAAGCTCTCAGAGACAGGTAAGGGTTAACGTTTCGTTATTTTGATAATATGTTATCTTGCTTATATCATGTCCAGTGACACTATAAAAGTAACTCGCTGCCTTTCTCATAGAACTAATAGAATGTTGGAAGGCTGTATTCAAAACATTATTCATTCATTCATTATTTATTATTCATTCAAAACTATTGTATGCTTTTCTACATGACCGACAGGGTGACAATATTTTTAGAATTTTTTTTTATTTCAATGAAATTAATATAAATCAATATCGTTGGCTGATATATGCTATCATGTTGTATGTAGCTGTTTCTAAGAGAGATATACATTGTGTTAACATTACTAAGTATGCTTAATTTGTTCGTCATACAATTTAATTACTTGATTATAGGCGAAATATAAATATACTAAAATCTTATTATTAGTTGTACGATACCTTCGAAACTTTGTATTAATTGTATAAAAAACTGTTTTAATGTTAAACATAATTCAATATTTTTGTTAAAATTAAATCACAATGACATAAATAAAAAGCGGATTACTAAATTAATTTGTCTATTATTATGCAAAATTTAATAAAAAAATCGCTATATTAATTCGTAAATAACAATGCAAGTGCACTATTGCTACCATTGTAATATTGACCTGTGCTGGTTGACAGACATTGGAAGGAGCTGATGGAGAAGACAGGACAGAAGTTCGACATCAACCCGGACACCTTCACACTGGAGAGTGTCTTCTCGATGGAGCTGCACCGTTTCCAGGAGACCATCGCTGAGATTGTCACCTGCGCCACCAAGGAGTTGAGCATCGAAAAGGTGGGCGAGAGGGAAAGTGAAGGAGAGATGAGGAGGGGACCGAGTGATTTAAAGGGAATATTAGATCATTGGGATTCTTGTTCCGTTGAAGTGTTCAAAAAACTGAATATCATCGAAATTTGACAATTTTATTAAAAATTACCATTTTTCTTCTTAATTTCTTTATTATTTTGTGGCTCATATTATTATCTTGTCATTATATAGTGGCTTATGACGTCATTGCACTTTTGGCAAATTACTAAAATACGATAGTTCACAATAAATGAGTTGGGTAAGTTGTTTATTGTAAGAAGCATGGATGGAGTGCTTAATTGTAACTTTTTTTGTTATGGCTTTTGTAAAATAAGATATTGTGTATTCGTTGTCATCTCTAAGTATTAAATATATTATATTAGATGGTCAATCGAAAAAAACTACAATTTATGGAGTAAGGTGAATATATTAATATTCATATAAAAGACTCAAAAACTAAAATATTATTATATTTGTATATAGAAACCTTGTTACGCTATTAATAATTATTAATGTACTTTTTATATTTAATTTTTATTTAGCTAGTTAGCTAGTTATACTAGGTAGCTTATTAAAAACATGTTAGTTGCATAAAATAGAACTATTTATTATTTGAAAACAAAAGTAAAGTTACGCTTCATTGTGAGTGAGGAACTTGCCGCGTTCCATTTAAATATATCAAAATCTTCAAGCAACTCTTATAAATACTGTTCCCATCTGTGCCGCCAATGTGTCCAGGGAGTGAAAGAGGTAGAGGAGATCTGGCAGAACCTCAAGTTCAACGTGCAGCCCTACACCAAAGGCACCTCGACCCGGGGCTACATCCTGGGCGCTATCGACGAGGTCACCCAGACGCTGGACGACAACGCCATGAATCTGCAGTCGATGAGCGCCAGTCGGTTCATCGGGCCCTTCCTCCCCACCGTGCAGACCTGGGAGAAGAGTCTGAGTCTGATCAGCGAGGTGCTGGACATCTGGATGCTCGTGCAGCGCAAGTGGATGTACCTCGAGGGGATCTTCATAGGCGGGGACATCCGGTCACAGCTCCCGGATGAGGCGAAGAAGTTTGATGATATTGACAAGACCTTCAAGAAGGTGGGCATGGTTTGTCGTTTTCTTTCGGTTGTGGAGTGCGCACACGCTTACGTAAAATTTGTTCTGAAGAGTATAATTTAGTACGTAAAATAGTTAAAAAATTTAATTGCATACGCATTTAGTGTTACTACAATACAGCTATGTAAAGTTGTTTAACATAAAATACTATTGCGATTTTGTTTATAGCATCAATTTTAATGTTTTTGAAACACTTATGACGCATGTTTTGTATTTTACCTATCTGACATAATGATCTGTATTATATATCATTATATTCTGTATTTGATGAGCATTTTTAATTAGAAACATAATAAATAAATAACGACTTATAAAATTCTAAATATTATGTTCTACTGGGACATAATAATTCAAGATAAAATCACAGAGTAAACTACTGAGGGAAATATATTTTTGTATTAACATAAAAAATGTGTTTATATCTCACGCACGGTCATTGGTGATGTTCAAAGACGATTAGAATACTATTGGTTTTAAATGTGTTTGTAATGTTTTAATTGATAAATATAATTATCAAATTACCGTTAAAATGTTTGCATATTTTTTTATAAATTAAATTTTAGACTGATATTCTCACAATTATATTGTTCATTTTGGAATTCATAGAACATCTGTCAAAAATTTACATAAAAATATTGTGCGAACTCAAATTTATGAAAATATCTACAAGTATCAACTGTTTCCATTGTATCCGTTGAATCGATTTTTCAGGTTATGACCGACACAGCTAAGCAGCCCAACATCAAGATGTCTTGTCATGTTGCCAATCGAATGGCCGACTTTGACGCCCTCAATCAGGGTCTGGAAAAGTGTCAGAAGTCACTGAATGACTATCTGGACTCGAAGAGGAACGCCTTCCCCCGCTTCTTTTTCATCTCGGACGATGAACTGCTGAGTATCCTGGGCTCGAGTGATTCAGAATGTGTGCAGGAGCACATGATCAAGGTCAGTGTGTGCAGAAGTACATTATGAAGGTCAGTGTGTGTAGAAGTACATGATCAAGGTCAGTGTGTGCAGAAGTACATGATCAAGGTCAGTGTGTGCAGAAGTACATGATCAAGGTCAGTATGTGCTGAAGTACATGATCAAGGTCAGTGTGTGCAGAAGTACATTATCAATTTATGAAGGTCAGTGTGTGCAGAAGTACATGATAAATGTTAGTGTGTGCAGAAGTACATTATCAATTTATGAAGGTCAGTGTGTGCAGAAGTACATGATCAAGGTCAGTGTGTGCAGAAGTACATTATCAAGGTCAGGGAGTGCTAAGTGTTATAGATACGACTTTAGTAATATTTAAAAAATAAGTCTAATGTGAACCAACGCGTTCTATCTTATTTTGTAGATGTTCGACAACATATCCTCCCTTCGACTGGTGAAGGCCGCCAACAATGAATCGAATGCACTTGCGATGATATCTAGCGAGGGCGAGGTGATGGAGTTCCGACAGACCATTTCTGCAGAGGGCAGAGTTGAAGATTGGATGACAAATGTTGAGAATGAAATGAAGAGAACTAACCGACTCATATCAAAGGAGGCGCTCTATCGATACAGGGAAACTACATCAAGGTTTGTTCTTTTTGTATTAAGTGATATTTTGAAGTTAATCGAACTTGTTCACTAAGATAAATACATTGTTTATTTTTATTTAGAACTCAATGGATGTTCAATTATCAGGGAATGGTAGTGCTGGCTGGAAGTCAGATATGGTGGACTTGGGAGGTTGAAGATGTATTCAGGAAAATCAGGAAAGGCAACAAAACGGCGCTCAAAGACTATGCCAAGATGCTGCACAAACAGATCGATGACATTGTCGTGCAGGTTCGATCACCATTGTCCAAAAATGACCGCAACAAGTTCACAACTGTGCTCATTATAGATGTACATGCAAGAGACATCATCGACAGCTTCGTGCGAGATTCTATCATGAACGCGAAGGAGTTTGAGTGGGAGTCACAGCTACGCTTCTACTGGATCAAGGAGAACGATGAACTTGTGATCCAACAGTGTACTGGGCAGTTCGGCTACGGCTACGAGTACATGGGTCTCAACGGTCGGCTGGTCATCACCCCGCTCACAGATCGTATCTATCTGACGCTTACACAGGCTTTAAGCATGCAGTTGGGCGGGGCTCCGGCTGGTCCCGCCGGTACCGGCAAGACTGAGACCACTAAGGATCTGGCCAAAGCGCTTGGCCTGCTGTGTGTTGTTACCAATTGTGGTGAGGGCATGGATTACAAGTCGGTGGGGAAGATCTTCTCGGGTCTCTGTCAGTGTGGCGCGTGGGGTTGTTTCGATGAATTTAATCGGATTGAAGTATCCGTCTTGTCTGTCATCTCCACCCAACTCAAGACCATCCAGAACGCACTCATTCTCAATCTGAAAAAGTTTCAGTTTGAGGGTCAGGAAATCAAAATAGACAATCGACTTGGTATTTTTATTACCATGAATCCGGGTTATGCTGGGCGTACAGAACTTCCAGAGTCTGTGAAGGCACTCTTCCGCCCTGTTGTCGTAATTGTCCCGGATCTTCAACAGATTTGCGAAATTATGCTGTTTTCGCAGGGCTTCTTGACTGCTAAAGTTTTAGCTAAAAAGATGACAACTTTGTACAAGCTCTCGCGGGAACAGCTGTCCAAACAGTATCATTATGATTTTGGTCTTCGTGCGCTCAAGTCTGTGTTGGTGATGGCCGGTGATCTACGTCGTGGAGATCCAGACCTCAGTGAGGAAAAGGTACTCATGAGAGCATTGCGAGACATGAACCTTCCCAAATTTGTCTTTGAAGATGTCCCACTTTTCCTTGGTTTGATCCAGGATTTGTTTCCCGGGCTCGACTGTCCGCGTGTACGTTATCCAGATTTTAACGATGCTGTCGAAGGTGCTCTGGATGACATGCATTGCATTGCAATCGAAGACCAGGCAGATAAAGTGGTGCAACTCTACGAAACAATGAAGACGCGACACACAACTATGGTTGTTGGACCCACGGGTGGTGGAAAGTCTGTTGTCATCAAGGCTTTATGTGACGCTCAAACGAAACTTGGTCTCGCAACCAAGATCTACACCATGAACCCCAAAGACCGTAGTGTTATCGAACTGTATGGTATTTTGGATCCTAACACGCGTGACTGGACTGACGGGTTACTGTCTAGCGTTTTCCGTGACATCAATAAACCAACGGATAAAAATGAGAGACGTTATATCCTTTTTGATGGTGATGTTGACGCTTTATGGATCGAAAATATGAACTCCGTGATGGACGATAACAAGCTTCTAACATTGGCAAATGGTGAACGTATTCGTCTACAAAATCATTGCGCATTGCTTTTTGAAGTGGGCGATTTGCAGTACGCTTCACCGGCCACCGTTTCCCGTTGTGGTATGGTGTTTGTCGATCCTAAGAATCTTGGTTATCAGCCGTTCTGGATGCGATGGGTTGCAGCACGTGAATCCAAACATGAACGAGACACACTGGAGACTCTCTACAAGAAATATGTTCCCTCATTGGTCGACCGAGTGATCGAGGGTGTCATGGACGGTAAACAGGTGGAGAAACTGAAGTTGATTGTTCCACTCACCAATCTGAACCTGGTGACACAGCTCACTCTCATGCTTGACTCGCTTTTGGAGAAGGAAATTCTTGACCCAGCAGTGCTGGAAGCTATATTCCTGCAGGCTCTCTACTGGTCAGTAGGTGGGGCGTGTGTTGAAGACGCCCGTATTAAGTTTGATCAGTATGTCAAGTACCTCTGCTCCTTGGGCAACCCAGTCAACGAGGAGGAACATAATGCCAAGGCGGGCGAAATGCCGCTTGCTCAGCCGACTCTCTTTGAGTACTTCTTTAATGAAGAAAAGCGAGAATGGGTTTCGTGGAGTAAGCTGGTGCCTAAGTACATTCACGACTTGGATCAGAAGTTCTCTGAGATTTTGGTTCCTACGATTGATACTGTGAGGACAACCTGGCTATTGGAACAGCAGATTAAGATACGACAACCAGTGGTGCTGGTAGGAGAAACGGGAACTTCAAAAACTGCCGTGTCTTTGCGTTTCCTAAAGGATCTTGATACCGATAAAAATGTGAGTTTTACCCACAACTTATATGTGATTTAATTATAAATTAATTTTTAATAACTATGTTAAAATGTTTTTGGTTTGACTATTTGATTGTGATAATAACCTAGGGTTTTTTAACCTAATATATTAATCTAAGATTGTCGTATCGGTCAAAACTTTTGTGTGTTATTACACTTTGAACAGAATCATTATATTTAATTAATTAAGTGTATACTTCATAAATTAAAAAATATATATTTTAAGTGAAAAGTAAACTCATGGTTTGTATAAAATATTTTATTTGTAATTTTTATTGATTCAAAATAGCGCATTTAACATACAATTCATAACTGTTAATAGTAGATCGCATGCAATTATCCCATGACTGCATAGTTTTTGCATTAGTACTATATAGTACCGTAAACCAAATTTAGATGGTCTTAGGTCAGATAATGTAAATGATATGCTTATTTATGGAAATGGAAGACACTAAAAATATATGCGTTTTTAGTAATTTACTTTAAAGCATTGAGATGTAACATTTAATTCAAACTGAGAATATACGAATTTAATATTTATAAATAAATAAAAAGGTATTAGTAGCATAGAAGGAGTATCTCAGGCACGTCACACATCACTCCCACCTCGCTATTTTCACATTCACAGCTGTTGCTTCTGATCAACTTCTCGTCACGAACCACCTCACTGGATGTGCAGCGAAATATCGAGGCCAACGTGGAGAAACGGACCAAGGACACCTATGGACCGCCACCCGGTAAACGGTTGCTCATCTTCGTGGACGACCTTAACATGCCACAGGTAGGGGCAGTTGATCTAGAGTTGATACACACGGCTTTAGATTGAAATATTAGAGTAGTTTTTCTCTAAAATGACAAATCTGTGCTTTGCGATGGCCGACCCACAGGTAGACACCTACGGCACCCAGCAGCCGATAGCGATGCTCAAACTCCTATTGGAGAAAAAGGGCTGTTACGACCGCGGCAAAGACCTCAACTGGAAGAAGATCCAGGACATCGGCTTCCTGGCGGCGATGGGCAAGGCAGGCGGTGGCAGGAACGAGGTCGACCCCCGGTTTGTCTCCCTCTTCTCGGTGTTCAATGTGACCTTCCCGGCGCAGGAATCCCTCTACAGCATCTACTACTCGATCCTGGCTGGGCACACACAGATGTTCGACCGGGAGGTGCAGGATCTGGTCTCGGTGCTGACCAGGATGACCATGAACGTCTACAAGTGGGTCTCTTTATTCTTTCTCTTCTGTAGGCCGGTGTATCTGGCTTGTTTATTTATCGGTATGTTCTGTAGCTTGGTTATGCATATTAAAAAGCGTAAGTATGAATCATAAAAAGAAGCGCGACTGCCAACAGTGAATGTTTCAAAGAGTGCATTATCAACTTTGACCAACATGATATTTGAATTGATTTAAGATTAAATATATTTTTTTATTTACATGTTTAAATAATATTTTGTATGTACTATATTTGTTTTAGCGTAAAATATAGTCACATTCAGTGATGCTCTAATAAAGTTAATTGACGTCAACTAAATTTACAAATTGAATAATATTATTATGTACGATCTATTGACAGGTATCCATTGGTCTATAATATCAGGTCACTTACAGTTAAATAGGGCATTTTAGGAGGAAATAACCAGTGCCAGTTAAAAGTGAACCAAATGAAAACATATTATTTGATTGGTTTGGCGCATGCTTAGAATTGTTTAGTCTATTTAATAAAATGAGAAAGCTTTTATAATAATCAACGAACATTTATTAATAAAATTGACCAGTAGAATATAAATATATTTCAAGTAAAAAATTGTAAACAAAGTTATGATGTTAAAGGTATTTCTTATGAGGGATGAGAAATCAGAGATTTGTCAATGTTTGACAATATTTTATTATGTCTTTCCATTTTCTAGATTTCCTCCAATATCCATCATCGTAAAAATGTAGAATATTTTTAAAAGACAACGACGGTATTATTGTTTACCTATAGAATATAGTACACATAATAGTAGTTTAGGTAGGCCAAAACCAACATCTAGAACAGAAGTATTGCTTGCTTCTATATCCACAATCGTGGTAAGATCTAGGATACTCACCCCTCACGCCATCACTCTCCCCCGTGTCCCCACCCTGCAGCACCATCACGCAGCAGTTGCCGCCCACCCCCAGCAAGTTCCACTACATCTTCAACCTGCGCGACCTAAGTCGCATCTTCAATGGTCTCTGTCTCACGACACAGGACCGCTTCGCCAAGCCCGAGCATATGGTCCGTGTGTGGCGGCATGAGTGTTCCCGAGTCATCATGGACCGTCTCATCAACGAGGACGACAAGAACCTCGTTGGGGTAAGATACCGGAGGGGAACTGGAACTTTTAAGGTTTATTTAAAAATAAAATGCAAAAAAGCCGTTGATATAACTTCAAATGCAAAAAATTATTAAATGATACAAAAGGTGTATATGTTAAAGTGGTTTAACCTTTAAACAGTACTAGTTTACTATACCCGTACACTACTAGTATTGTTTAATCGTTTATATTTTTACGTTTAAGAGGTATTCTTTTAAACTGTGGATCTCCTATTTCCACTTGATTGATGCAGGCTCTATTGAAGCAGGAGGTTGAAGGCAACGTAAAGGCCTGTCTGGAGTACACGATGCGAGATCCCATAATATTCGGTGACTACAGGAATGCTCTCGATGAGGGGGAGGCTCGTCTCTATGAGGACATTGTCGACTATGATGCCTGCAAGGCGCTCTTTCAAGAGGTACCTACTCAGGTTTTCTTGGTGTTTGTTTAAGTGGACTTGCTATAGGAATTTCGCAATAAAGTGAAATTTTAATAATTTGTAAAATTGGCTGTAGTATAACTTTGTATAATAGACTACTAAATGTGAAGATATGCATCAAAAATACATTTTCAGATTATTATAATCTGTCTCTAGCTGGACATTATATATTATTTTTGTGAAGTAATTATAATGTGGTTCACATAATCGATATATTAAATACAAATGAGCCGTTGTCTAAAATATATTGAATACATTTTAAATGGTGAAATGTTTATAATTGTATGCATGTGATCCTTCTACCCTAACTATATATATATATATAAATAATTATTATATCTATTGCATTTTTCTTTATTTAAATCAATACTCTTTCGATTTAATATTTCAACTATCGTTTTTATTTTCTGAATCTTTTAAGTATAATACGAAAACATAAAACGCGTCCCGGTATAATAATTTTGTTCCTCGATATGTTTTTAATTTTATTAAGATTGTTCAGATTTATTCATGTTAAGATTTATTCAGATAGCCTACAGAGACCGATTCTGAAATTTCTATATATTATTCTATTTGAACATTTTGATTTGATAACTGGGAAACTGATATCTTCGAAATTCAGTGGCAATATATGTCTATGTTTACCGTTTTATCCTAATCGCTTATAAAACGTCCAAGGTTGAAAAACCTTTGAAGGCTTTCACATTTATAATGATTAAAATTCGGTATATGAAAAGATTTTTTTAGAGTTAAAAATTAAAACAAATGTACATTATGTTTCTAATATTACAATACAACTTGAATCAAAATACGTTTTGACAATTCTCTAATATTTTAGGCATGTATGGTAACACACAGTTGTTTTTAGAAGACTGTTATATAAATCAATTTTAATAACAATTTCTTCAATATTCTATTTTAACACAATATGCTAATGTTTGTTTCATCACAGATTTTATGCCGAATTATGGTATTATTTGTATTGTTACCGCATTTCTGCCACGCACAGTGTATATACTACCTCGGCAATGTGTACACTATCTCATCTGTATTTAGCTGTGTTGCACATCAATATTAGGATTTCATTAACTGTGCATTTCTTATTTAACACCGACATCCAAGTTGATTGATCGTCGCATTTTTGGAGCGGCACCAACATCTAAAACTATCACGAAATCGTCTGTAAGCCTCTCTTTGATAGTTAGAATGTGTGCACATGTATACCCTCTGAGCTGTGGTCGTATCCCTACTCTCGTTTTATTAAATATGATGATACGCGTTTATTATGTAACATTGTCACTAAGACATTTATCAAGATTATGGTCATAAATAGTTAGTTGTGCGAACTTATTTAAACATATATATAATAATCTTCTCCTGTTATTTATTATGCCAGTTATCATCGTAGTATCTAGCTAGTTGTTATTTCTATAGTTTGAACTTTGATGTAATATTTTACATAATTGTCAGTTTTACACCGTAGACGCAGGTTACATTAATTTAGCTTGTAATTTTTATAGTGAAGTTTGATGTATGTAATATGTTATTTTGTTATGTTAGTAATATATAGTGTTATAAACATGGTCATAGGCCTATATAATCACAGTTAATGATTATATACCTATATTTCGTAATTATTATAGATAATAGTTGGAATTACATGTTAAGTTTTAACCTATTTATATCTTCAAAGTTATTTCACTCTCTCTCTCTCTTTGTTTAAATTGGGAAAACTTAAGTTCTGTTTTGACCAGAAATTAATACTAATGAATTATTGACATTTATGTATTGTTATTATATTTTCTTAAATAAACATGATTGGTTCGGTTTATTTCTATAGAAATAGTTAAGAAAGAAGTAGTTTAGTCATCCCTTATATCAATGGAACCTTTATGCCTTTCATTCCTTTATAGTTAAGCACATGTTAAACAGTATAATTTGTTTTATTGTTACTTGGTATTTATATAGTTTCATTTTGTTTTGTTGTAATTAACAGTCATAAAGAATTAAATATCAGTAATTATTGTAAAATATTTAATATTAAAACACACAATTTTATACGTAGATCAAACTATATTAATGCAGAAAATATTTAATAAACAAAAAACTCAGTGAAAGTTCTGTTACGTTAAAAATGTTTTTCTTATAATATTGATTATGAAAACAGAGTATAAGACATCTATAGGTACTTTAACAAACAGTTGTTCAGTTTTAATAATAACATTATTTTTGTTTTATCTGGGTGATTTCGTTTATAATTAGAGGGGCCTAAGTTAGAAAAGTGAGGCTCATATAGCCGCATGGTAGGGGGGATTCTTCCTAACCCAAAGAACCTCCCCTGGATCCGCAACTGTCAATGATTTACCAACTGTTTGATCTATCTTTCGAATTGCTGTAGTTAATTAATTATATATTGAGTTTAACAGTTTTAACGTAAAGTCTATTTTTTGTTAATACAGTTTTCATATAGTACATTTACATTATGATATATCAGATTTTTTTAACATTTAATAACTCTTGGATTAGAATTAAATGAACCTTCGATACATACTATTATAACTAAACAAAATTAAATTGGTAACACATTTGTAATAAATTATAAATAATAAGTATAATATTTTTTATCATAAACAACTATTTCTCATCTGAAGGACAAAAGTATTCCATGAATATTTACTCTTTGACATTATTGCATTATGTTTTGCAGTATATGGCTCTTCATATAATTTATACGAGTGATAATAAAAAACAATGAAATAAAAATTTTAATTTTTACTACGTGGTACAAATTATTTATAAAATCCTATATATATTTCAATAAAAACTTAAAAATTCGGCTTCGATTTTTATTAAAAATCAATATTATTGGGTTTACCATCCATAGTGTCAACCTGCAACACAACTTCACCCCTCCCTCCCCAGATCATGGAAGAGTACAACGAGCAGGTGTCCACCATGAGGCTGGTTCTCTTTGACGATGCGCTGGAGCATCTGACCCGCATCCACCGTGTGATCCGAATGGACCAGGGCCACGCCCTGCTGGTGGGGGTGGGCGGCTCGGGCAAGCAGAGTCTCACCCGGCTGGCCGCCTTCACCGCGGGCTGCGAGATCTTTGAGATCACCCTGAGCCGGGGCTACGCTGAGAAGGAGTTCCGCGAGGACCTCAAGATCCTCTACAACAAGCTGGGGCTGGAGAACAAGCGGGTGGTGTTCATCTTCGGGGATCAGCATGTGGCCGAGGAGGGTGAGTGTTGGTGGATTGGGGTCTCGTATGTTTGTGTTGGTGGAGGGATGACAACTATTCAATTGTCGAGACTGAACTTAGTTGAGACCATCGATCGTTATATGAGGAAGACGTTGTCAGACCATACTTTGGGTTATACATTTAGTTATGATATTTACAAATTACAATTGATAAGCGGTCATTATTAATTCAATAAAATTATATATTTTGTAGGATGGTGTTGCTTAGATCTTAACAAATTTCAATTATTTGAGATTAAAAAATAATAGAATTTGATTAATATGTTTACTATAATTTAAATATATTACTAAATATAGTAATTGTGTAGCAGATAAATTATTTTTCGAGATATCAGTCAAATTTTTAAATAATTTTTGTGTGTAGAACTTCGTTTTGTGTTTTCAATTTATATAAAATAACATTAAAATTGATTTATAATTTTTTTGTATGTTTATCTTTAATAGATCAATCATTGCTTGACTATATATTTATACATTATTTTAATTGTATTATTTTTTCCCTTCATTTTCAGAAAAATGCACTTAACATGTGATAAATAATTTTTAAAAATTTTCCTTTTTATTCTTATGTTATAATAGGTTTATGTAATATGAAATACTTTTTATTTAGTAGATTAAGCATTTTCACTTTGAATTTTTAAATATGTTATACGTTGCTGCTGATATATTATTTATATTTATTGAAAATATAAAATACAGTACGATGTAGTACGTAAAATGTAAAATGCAGTACGATGTAATTGCTACTTTTTAAGATTACAAAATGTTTATGTTTCATTATGTTTCAACGAGTACTTATGTAATCAATTATAATGAAAAACTTTGTAGAATTAGTTAATTGATTAATTTTATTATTACTACTATCTATATTGTTTATTGTATAATCGGTTTTTTCGGTTCACCTCATTTTTTCGAAAAATATTTTAGCAATTACATTTTGTGATTTTATTCAACTACATAATAATTCTAATTTCGCTTAACATTTTTTTATTATTAAAACCGAAACCATTGTCGCATAATTATTTTTTTTTGATTTTCTACAAATACTGTATCATTGTACCTAATTTTATTCTTAACAATTGTTTATTTTTCGTTTAAACAATATAAGTTATTTTATATGTTGATCAATATATTAATAAGTTTGCAAATATATTTATCGAAACATTCAAAAAACAATTAATATGGATCAAATTACAGTATTTGACGACTGTTTTTCGCATTGATAAATTCATGGTTTCGCATTGATAAATCCATAAATTCGCATTGATATGTTCATGGATTCGCATTGATATGTTCATGGATTCGCATTGATAAATTCATAGATTCGCATTGATAAATTCATGGATTCGCATTGATAAATTCATGGATTCGCATTGATAAATTTATAGATTCGCATTTATAAATTCATGAATTCATTCATATTGATAAATTCATGAGTTCATTTACATTGATAAATTCATAGATTCTCATTGATAAATTCATAGATTCGCATTGATAAATGCATTGATCGCATTTATAAATTTGTAAATTCATAGATTCGCATTGATAAATTCGCATTGATAAATTCATAAATTCGGACAAGGATTTCTAGATTCAGGTTCTATTAATTGTCCTCGCATATACTTATGTGCACGATATCTGTACATATATAATATATTGTGCACATTTATCAGTATTTTTCCATGTGTTTTGCGTTTTGTTGTTTTTCAAATGTTTTTTTATGTACAAAACATAGATTAAAAATAATTCCACAGTTAATATTTTAAAATTAAAAATAGTGCTGTGAAGTCCCGAACGTAACGATCAGATTTACAAATAAATTCAATATATGTATATACATAATATACTCGGTATATTTATTCCATTTGATATAATATAAATATATTTAATATAATATCATATTTAACAAATTTTTATTATTTTAATGTTATTTATTTTAAATGTTGCTACTTTGTTTTATCGTGCACATTGTATATGCGAGGACACATACAACCCGAACCTCAAAATACTCGTCCGAGGACAAATAGCCACACCGTTTATAAATTCATAGATTCACATTGATAAATTCACAAAGTTTATCATTGAAAAATAGACAATGATTCTCCAATAATTGATGGTATTTCATACATTAATTTTCGAAGAAAAAAGTAGGCCTAATGTATTTTGGGGCCAGAATAAATGTATAACATTACTGTCCAAAATAAGAAGTAATACATTAAAAAATATTGTACGTAATTCTAAACGCAGAATAAAATAGAAAGCGACAATGTATGGAAAAGGGGGCATACAGTGCTTTAACTGGTTAAATGAGTTAAAATTTTAATTATTGATTGTTCATATTGATTCTAGTATTATGTTGATTATTTTCAAGGAATACAATATTGTTTCTGATATTTTTGCTTTCTTTATTCAGTTTTGTTGCTTAAATAAAAGACATACCCTATTAGACAGAATAAATCTAGGCAACAAATCTGAATTTGATGGTTAACCACATTCTTGCCTATATTTATTACATCTAATAGTAATGCTATTGAATTTTAATAATTATTAATATTTTGATAAACTAGGTATCAATGTACTGAAAATCTAGGCGTTTTATAATCATTAATTTAAATCTTTCATTAGTTTCTAAGATCCTTAGATTTTAACATATTGTTTTTTTATAAAGTTAGGTACAATATTAATATTCGTAATTTTCTTGTTTTTCTAACATTATTGCTTGCTGTCTTTCGTCAAAACAAATTACGCACAGTATTATAGATATTTCTATATTAACAATAATATATAGCAGAATTCATTAGCTTCCAATTATACAACTCACACCGCCTAATAATTGAACCCCCCCTACCGGCAGGCTTCCTGGAGCTGATCAACAACATGCTCACCTCGGGCATAGTCCCGGCGCTGTTCGCCGACGACGAGAAGGAGGCCATCATCGGGTCGATGCGCAATGAGGCCGCCACCGCGGGGTTCGGCCCGGCCCGCGAGTCCATCTGGCAGTACTTCGTCAACAAGTGCGCCAACAACCTGCACATTGTGCTCTGTATGAGCCCGGTGGGGGACACCCTGAGGACTCGCTGCCGCAACTTCCCCGGTGTCGTCAACAATACGACGATCGACTGGTTCTTCGCCTGGCCGGAGCAGGCCTTGTACGCCGTGGGGAGTGTGTTCATCTCGCCGGAGAATCAGCAGGTGCCCGAGAGCCACAGGTGAGCCAGTTGTTGCAATTCAAATGGAGCGTAGCAGATGTTATTTAGCTTATTGTAGGAACTGTTGTAAATTTATGTTGTAAACTGTTGTATATTTTTCTATTCAATAATGAAATTTTAGTAATTATTTAACGATAGTTTGAAAATATTAAAATTTCAGTAATAATCACCATTATTTGGTTTTGAGTCATGCTATAGCTGCATTATTTCACAGAATAACAAAGTGAAATTATGTTATTAATGGTATATACAATACAGGGGCGTAGTATTTTTCAGCATTGGCTAGACAAATTAATCATTTGCCCTCCTCCCCTATTTAAAAAATTGTTTGAAGTGAAAACGTTACATATATTTATTTAATTAGGACGATGCTTTTATTTTAAATGAATAAACTGTTAAAATCAAAGATTACAATGGGGAATTTCAAATATTATGTAGAAACGGTTTTACAAAAGATTTACTTTGAATATGTAATCAATAAACATCAGGAGTTTGTAATGTCACCGTTTGACGCTTTTATAAATATTAAGTCGCCGATTCATTCGTTTATAACTTCGTCCCCTGGACAGAACAAACTGTGCCAGTAATATATATAATGTTCTTTAGAACTGTTACCCCTGCGAATTTGAGGTCCGCAAATTGTCGGAATTTGATAAATGTGATATAATTGAATTATTAATTAGCTAATACAAATTAATACATACGCAACGATATATCTTTTTGAAATGTGTATATATCATATAAAATAATTTATTTAATAATAGTTTTTAAATTTGATTAACTATGCCTGAATAAACTATTTAATCCAATTATTATAGACAGTTATACACGCTAGTCATAATTGTTATGTAATGTTTTAAATGTGGTATAATATATTTTTTAAAAGATGACTAAAGGTACTGAAATACTAATACAAAAATATCTAGTTTTATTTAAGTGCCGAATAATTTTCTGGTCGTCCTAAGCCACTGATTTTATGTTGTCAAAAACTAATGATTTAGAAAGTGTTGAAATGAAAATAATATTTATTTTAATTTAATTTAATTTTATTATTCTGTCCTTTATTATCCTTATTAAAATTATGTATATTGTTGTTTCGTTTTTCTGAAAATATTTTCATTAAATTTCTGACTATATTTTTATAAAATGAAATTTTCAAAATGTTAATATATAACAACAATCAATTTTAAATAGAAGAACAGGTCTATTATCTTCAATAACGTATCAACGGAACGGATGTTTTTGTGTATATATAATTGATAGCTTAAACCTTGATACGTGTCCTTAACAGGGAGAACGTGGTGGCCCACTTCGTGCTGGTACACCAGAGTGTGGACGGCTACAGCAAGGAGTTCGCGCAGAAGTTGCGGCGCAGCAACTACGTCACACCCAAGCACTATCTGGACTTCATCTCGACCTATCTGAAGCTGCTGGACGAGAAGGACAAGTTCATCGAGGGCCAGTGTGAGCGGCTGCAGGGTGGCTTGCAGAAGCTGGCTGAGGCCTCTGTTCAGGTAGATAGATTGTGATGCTGTTATCAGCGGATTGTATTGGGGCTTAATTAATGATGTGTAGAGAAGTGGAAAAGAGAAGGGCGCAGAGAAAGAAGTCGGCAACTATAGTCTAAACCCCACTATATACTATAGCCATGAGTCGAACGGGGTTGTAGTAAACTTATTGTAGTAAACTTTTTGTATAACTAGAAAAATGGATGCTTTTATGCAAGCTCAAACAGGACGATGTTATTGCTATAAATGTACAATACTTTTGTGCAGAACACGTGGTTTCCTATTGCAATATCATTTTTTTACCAGGCTATCATGTTCTCAGTACATTGCATTATATTTCTATACCTAGAGTGAATGTCGGGCCCTCTATAATGTATATTTCAGCAGAAAATTAGGTTTAAATGTGCCCTAATTGTGTAATAAGCGAAGAGATAGGAAACTCCCAATTTTCGTAACATTTGACCAGATATAAAAAAATTATATAATTACTTTATTTCATCTATTTATTTAAGTAAAACTATATTCAATAACAACATTAAAGTGAATTATCTCTTCCAATTCATGACAAAATAAACTGCATTTGAATTTAAAAACTATTTTTCATGCGAATAATCGACTAATTTTTTAAATTGTTTTTATTTTATTTTTTACAAATAATATTGTAGAATTAATATATGAGATTTATACAATGTAGTGTTTTAAAATTAAATAATATCATGAAATTTAATCATCTAAAAATATCAATCGACTATGGTTTACAGATATAAAAAATTAATACAATTCTATATTTATTTCAACAATACGATAGTAGATAGTGTATAAAACATTATTCTCAAAACCATTTGCAAACTATATCTAACGATCGAATGTCACACGCAGCTGACGGAGTTGAACGCGAAGCTAGAGGTGCAGCAGGTGGCGGTGGCGGAGAAGACCAAGGCTTGCGGCATCCTGTTGGAGGAGATCACGAGCGGCACCTCGATGGCCACTGAGAAGAAGGAGTTGGCCGTGGCCAAAGGCAAGGAAATCGCGATCCAGTCCGTCGAGATTGGCAAGGAGAAGGTGAGTGTCTGGCTGTCCATTATGTGTGATTGGGTAGAACGGTGTCGGGTTTTCACTGACAGTATACAATCGTGTGTCCGATGCGAAGCTTTTGGAAGATTCGGTGGAAAATCAATAAATCTAAAATAATTATATGGTACCATTATTTCAAACATAGTTTATTTAAGATTAGTTAGGGATTATATGTCTTGTGTATTTTCGTGATTTAATATTTTACGCTTTAGAGTAATGTAAAATAATTGTTCATTTTATTAATTTATAGTAAAATATAAATAAATATACGGTTAATCAGTTTTTTCACAATTTTCTTGTGTATTTCTATAATTAGATCGAATGTTGGAATTTTCTGGCTCCGTTAACATTGACAATTGATTTGAATAGCCTTTGTCATTACTACTGTTACCATATGAGACTGCAGTTGGTTATAGGTCCGTTTGGTGCTGATGACGGAAGAGAAAGCTATGTAGTTGTATTATTATTATTATTATATGTATTATCCCCCACACAGGGTGAGGCAGAGGAAGCCCTGGCCGAGGCACTGCCCATTCTGGAGAAGGCCCGACTGGCGCTGGACGACCTGGACAAGTCCGATGTGACCGAGATCCGGACCTTCGCCAAGCCGCCCAAGCCGGTGCAGGTTGTGTGCGAGTGTATCCTCGTCTACCGGGGGATCAAAGACATCTCCTGGAAGTCGGCCAAGACCATGCTGGCTGAGCCCACCTTCCTCCAGTCCTTGAGGAACATGGACGTGGACAGTATCACGATCAAGCAGTCCTCCACTGTCAGAGGTCAGTCTCTCTCTCCTCTTTCTCTCTCTCTCTCTCTCTCTCTCTCTCTCTCTCTCTCTCTCTCTCTCTCTCTCTCTCTCTCTCTCTCTCTC